>PVIW01000020.1:293360-552777 GCA_004026585.1 Noctilio leporinus
AAAAAAAAAAAAAAAAAAAAAAAAAAAAAAAAAAAAAAAAAAAAAAAAAAAAAAAAAAAAAAAAAAAAAAAAAAAAAAAAAAAAAAAAAAAAAAAAAAGTTAAAGGGCAGTTGGTATTTACCTGTATCACGTTATTTTTATTCAAATAAGAGAGATCTAAGCACCAACTATCACATATAATCTTTTTACCCATCTTCCTCTTTTCTGGCCAAGCTCCCAACAACTTTTTCAGTTTGTTCAGTCTGTGCCTACCTTTGGCAAAGATTACCACAATCGTTCATACACAACACCCTTTGCTGACTCTGGGCTTCAGTCACACAGTGTAATATTCCCAGACTTTAACCCCAAACCACATCCAATCCTTTCTGCCAAATCCTGTTGAAGTTTACTTGTTGCAGGATGCCTTTCCTAACTTTATAAAGTAGGAATCAAGTGACATTACATGTCTTTTTTCCTATATGATTTACAAAGGAGTTTCCCATACATTCCCAGCAAAGCAGCATGGCCTAAATGGGAATTGTGTGATTATGCAATGCATTCAGTTGAGATTGATAATTTAGAAAATAAGGTGTGAGATTTTCTTTTTCTTCCCTTAGCAGGTGCTGATAAAACTAAGGCTATCATGGCCCTGACCAGTGTGGCTCACTTGGTCCCACCAATCAAAAGGTTACCAGTTTGATTCCCAGTCAGGACACATACCAAAGTCAGCCAATCAATGTATCTCTCTCATATCTATGTTTCCCTCCCTCCTTCCCCCTCTTGCTAAACTCTTCCTTCCTCACTAAAAGCAATGGGGAAAAAATATGGACAGAAGTATGGAATGGTAAAATACAGCAAACTGGGGCTCCCTGTTTGTGGATCTCTGGAAGTAACTAGCTTTTTTCAGCCTTGGACAAGGCACTGTCTGTGAGCCTCCATTTTTTCATTTGTTATCCTAAAAGGACTGGGACTCATGATATCTGTGTCCCTACCAGCTCTAAACCTCTATGGAGATGTTTTTCATTCTCTCGCTCATTTATTCATTCATTTGTTCATTCCAGAAGCATATATTGAGCACCTCTGTCTCTATGCCCAACTTCTGGGAATACAGCCAGGGGAAAAAAAAAAAAAAAGGGAAGTCTCCTTGATTTTATGTTGCATATAATCTGGCAGACATCTAATAAATAGTCACTAGCACACACTCAAACACAGTAGCAGTTAATTTCTCACTCATGTAAGGCAGAAGATAAGATTTCTGAGCTGCAGACAGGTCTCCCCCAAGGGATCCAAGAGTCTTCTTCCATGTTGTAGTTTGCTATATTTAACACTGAGATCTCAAAGTTGCCCTTTATCTGCATTGTGCCACTGGAGGAGGAAAGGTAAGGCCACATGGGTGAGGGAGTGCTGTACGTGAGGGTAGTTTGGGTCTGTGCAAATTCCACAGGTCAGTCACTAATTGCAGGGAAGACTAAGAAATGCAGTCCAGTCATGTGTCCAAGAAGAAGAATAAATAGCTTTTGTGAACAGCTGTTTCTTCCAGGAGGTCAGGAGAATGGATGAAATGGGAAAAGAAAAGGAGTTCCTACAGAATTTGGGGAAGCCAGAATGACATTAAGGCAGAGAGAAAGAAGGAGAAAATGAACCCAGAGGTGTTCAAAGCAACAACAGGACTGGGTGATTTATGAAGGTACCTTGTGAGACACCTCACCACTACCACATGTATAGCAACAAGTCATGTGAATCTTCTGGAGGACAACAGATCATCAGAGAATAGATGGTGACACATTGTAGCTGAGAACTGAAAGCTGTCAGCACCACAGGAGATGTACTGATACAGAGTCGTTGAAAGCCCATAAAATTAGTACACAAAATTAGCCCACATGACTTCCCAGTTAAAATGTTCATAAATAAGTCTGCACTGCTGGTGCAAATCAGTATTATGAATTGGTAATTATGAGCTATATTCAGGCCTAGCTGGATTTTTCTTCCCAATAACATGATTTAAAGGTTGTGAGTTATCACATGAGAAATCTGGGTTTCTATGTTCTCTTGCTCCATCAAGAGATCTGGCAATAGTGACTCCTCATTCTTGAGTAGCACTAATCAGACAGCTTGGAGTAACCACTGATGACCACTGGTCATGCTCTCTCCAATACACCCATGTCCTACAACTTATTCCATATGTATTTTCTACCTCAGTCATATAGATATTTGAATTTGCAACCCCTAATGTAAGGAATTCCTCAAGTGTCTTAGTGAACACCTTCATTAACCACCATTTATTTATATGGTAGCCATTTAACAAAGATCAGATTGGGTTTGGAAGGAGCTAGGTTGATGTTACTGAGAGCAACCTAAGGTTGCTGGACAGAGAAACATCCTGGACCCCCATTAGCCCTATGCCGAAGACCTGCTCCTTACAAAGGCTGCAAGAATAATCAAAATCAGTCAAGGACATAAACAAATCTCATGGGGATGATTAATCCTTGCTGAGAGGAGGCCAAAAGGTAAATGATGTGCCAGCATTTCTCCAGTCAACTCTAATCGTTAACCATACAGAGAAACAGGGTCTCTGGCTTGAGCTGCCCAGCCTGGCAGAGAGAGAGATGCTGGCAGGGTGGCTGGTATGGGCAGGCTTGTCTGGGCACAAAGGTGTTGTCTTAGCCTACTAATATTTTTCTTGGACAACAATGAAATTAATGCTGGAAGCATCTCACTATCCCCTCTATGCTAATTCTTCTCTCTACTCTCCTCATTTGCCAAGAGGAAGAAAGGCAATGCTGTTTTCTGACCTTTTCTGGGAAAACTACAGCATGGTTCCGGTCATGTCCAGGCAATGACAGTAGCCTCTGTCATCCATTTCAACCAATGTGTATTTATTGACAACCTTCTATGTGCTAAGTGTCAGATGTAAAGAACAAATGACACAGGTGGGGTAGTTTACTTTTTAATTACAGAGAAAGACTGAACTCTATCACAACTAATTTTAACAAGTGTTTCAAAGAAAATCAACAAAGTGCTCTGATAGTAAGTTGCAAACAGTGTGACGGTACAGTAGTCAGAGAAAGCCTTTACTGCCCAGAAGAAAGAGGAGAATCAGCTATGAGAAGAGTAGCTAGCAAAGATTGTTTTAGGTGAAGGGAGCAGCATAAGAAATCTTCAGGTCTCTGAGAGCCTAATGTGAGAAGTTCCCCAGAGCAGGATCAAGGTGTACACACCTGAGGGGCAAACAGACTGACCTGCAAGGAATAGAAAGGAAATCAATTTGAGGTCTTTTTTCAGATTTTAGGGTCTACATGGGCTTCTGTGGTCTACACAGGAATCCCCTCCAGTAAATGGCACACAGCAAACCAGGGTTAGGAACAGCTCAGGTCATCCTCACACAGAAAGGATGCTGTGCTCGCCAAGGTGGACTCCCGAAGCGGCCAACCGGTGTGAGTCACAGCCTAAACGTAGATCAGAACCAGCCCTGCTGGAGGCACCTGGGAGTACAACTGTCTTTATGTTCCTTGCCATCTAGTACACACCAGCCAGCCATATGGGTTCAAAATGGCATGAGGACGGTACTCGCGGTGCTCTAGAGCAAATGCTCACAGCGAGGGTAAGCACAGGCTGAGGCCTCTAGCAGAGGCACGCACGCCAGCTCACAGCTGGCCCAGGAGAAGGGTTTAAGAGCCAGGTGGTTTATTTTTGGGTCACAAGTTCACGTAAGAAAAATACTGTTTATCATTGCTAATAACAGCAGACATCCAGACAGGGAGGGTGTTCTTTCCACAATAGACAAGACTCCTCCTTCTTGCCGGCAGCCTTCAGACGCATTGTTCTTACCATTTCCTTTGTAGTCCAAAATTGCTAAAGGGAGAGATTAATTTTTATTGATATGATTATCTGCTAAGTAGATGCCCTTGGGCACAGGATGTATGTTACATTTTCCTCTGTTGGAAGTAAATAAAGTTCCTGAAAGACAATATAACCTGGCCCAAGTGCCGCCTGTGTGGTAAATTCAGGCTAACAGGATGGAAGCCCTTTGAAAAAGTTTTAGGAAGGCCTTCAGGCACAAACCTGAAATCATAAGCTTATTTCGTCTGACATTTCCTGGAAAAGCGCTGGACTCTCTCTGGCAAACCTGGGACGTGAATTCAGTGTTATTTCTTGAAGATAGCCTGAACCCAGGCATTAAATGTGTAATCCAGAACTTTCCATCCTTCCTGGTTCAGGCTTTGTTGCAGAAGACAAGGCTGCTAACACGAGCTAGGCTACACACATGTCCTCTCCATTTCACCACAAATGTGAGTTAAAACCAGCCAGAATTCAATGGAAGTTCTTGGGGGTTTAGTCAGAACTGACATGGTCAAGGTTGTATTTCCAGCTGTTTTGAAGCTATTTGTTTATCTGTAAGTGTTATTTCTGCATAAAGAGAATGTTTGACAGTATTTGTATATCAGTCAGGGATTCCCCCCACTTCCACCGTATGCATAAGTACATGTGTATTTAAGCCAAAGAAAACCTTCCCATCTAGGTCCAGCAACGATGAGATTGTGAAACATGCATCTTTCATCCATAAAAAACCTCTAAACAGACTCAGGCAGAAATTTACCAAATATTTGGCTTGGTCCCCCTGAGGTGGTGAAAACATGATTTTTTTCATGAACTTCAAGAGGAGCAATAGACTCTCCACAAAGTGATACCATAACCCTGAACACAGAGGCTTAGGCAAATTTTTCAAGTCTCAACATCTCTTCTCTGCAATTTCAGACAGTAATATAATGCGTTAGCAGGAAGACTCCTGCAGTAAAAGGAAAGGATGTTGAACTTCTCATGCCTTCCCCCATGGCAAGCAAGGCTCAAATTCATCCTTTGTGCCCACAGCCACATGAACTGGACTCACTAAAAAGGCTGACTCAGTAAAAGCATTTACATCAAAGACCCATGTCTCTGTTACGTTTTGAGATATTGCTAGTTATCCTTACTTACCTAACTATGATTAATTCTGGAGACTGGAAAGGGGGTAATGGAAAAGGGGGTGCTGGGCAGCTGAAATGGCTGAAAGATCTGATCAACATTTATGTTTGAGAGTGTTTATGATAAGGACAGCCAAGACAAGAGCAAGTCCTGTCTTCATTCCCTTTTCCTCAAGAAACAGCTCTTTAGTGAGCCCCCTGAAGCCGTTCATTCAGTCGACAAATAGTTCATTACATTTCAGGCACTGAGCATGAATAGGACAGGATGCTACGCAATGCCCAAAACAGGAAAATTGACCATAGTGGTTTTCAAGCAGCCCCAGCATCAAGACTCCCCAGAGTCCTTTACTTCTAACATTTCTCCATGTCAGCCACACTATATTGACACAAAAGTTGGGACATCAACCTTCAGAGAGGAACTGTACCATCCGCCCAACTGTGCAAGTTTAGTGAGAGACACACAAAAAGAGCAGATGGTATTTCGCCACTATGTTCAAAGTGCCTTGCAGTCTTCAGCCTGCCTCTTCCCATTGCCGTGCAAGAGGGGTGCTGCACTGCTCCCACACTTTGCCTCACATCCCTGTCACCATCCCCATTTGGCCCCCAAGCAGGCTCCTGCCACCAACCTTTGCATATTCACTCCCTATTTCTAAGCTTCTTCCAATAAGTTACATGTTCAATTGCATTTCCCCTTTTCTGGAAAAAAAAAAAAAAAAGAAAACATTCAGTACACTACAATTGTGACATCTTCCAGAAAGGTTTGCATCACTAAGAAAGTGCTGCAAACTGAGCCCCCACAAAGAAATCAGAGTGAGTCACTCAGGATGCGTAGCATTTTGCCTTTCTGGCTGTTAAACTCAAGTCTTCACATCCAATCAAGTCCAGTTGGCCCAGCTGAGGGCCCAAGAGTGTCACTCCCTAAACATCAGATCACGCAGAGACATTAGACAAACAGGGTCAAACTGAATCCCATGCCTTTTGTTTGTATAATTTGAGACACTGACAAGATGAATAATAAAGTTCATCACATCTCATTCAACTGTAGTAGGAAAGTAAACAATTCTTAGAAAAATTATTCCAACTCCTCTGCCCCAGAAGATAGATGAGAGGGAGAAAAAGGCATAGAGATAAACACTGACAGCTCTCATCATTGTTAATATAACTTTAAATCTCATGACACTACTATCTGCCCAGTGGTATGTGGCTGATTGAGAGCTTGGACATTGTGTGAGAAACAAAACTAGAGTTCTAATCATTAACATGAAGTGACTGCAGGGTAGAGAAGCAAGTTGAAACTTCCGTTCTCTTGCTTAGCACCAAATTTGTTTTAAACACAATGTTAGTGATAAAAGAAAAGGAACATGATAGAGGTGAAGCTGAGTCCCAGCAGAGAAGGAGAATGGAGCCCTCACTGAGACCATCACTCTGCCAAAGCACCCCTCCTCCATGAAGCCCTCAAGGGCTTCATCAATCCCCACCCACATCCCCTCTGAATACCTCAAGTACCTACATTTATGGTTCATAACTCGGAGCTTTTTCAGATTTTGACATTGTTCTCTAGTTGTTTCAGGTGTATTCACTTGCAGCCGGTGACTGCATTTTCATTCCCTTGAAAGGCAAGTTCTACAATGTTTTTTTTTTTTTTTTTTCCTTTGGGCTCTCCTACATGGCCTACTTTGGAGTGAACCTCTCAGAAGCATCTAGTGTGTTCCTCGGTAGATCATTTTCACAAAGAGTTGTCCTAAGAGCCATCGCCCTTGGAAGAGCTAAGAAAGTTGGCAGTTTATTTACATTGAGTTTGGTGGGGATTTGGTTAAACACATCTCCTAGGACTGAGAGCCACCTGTTTTCAATTTCCTTTCAAGTCAAGCCTTGAATAACATATCAAACCTGGCATTTCCTGGTGTTTTCCGTATGTCTCTTCTGTCACTCATTTGTATTCCAAGCAGGTCACATGCACAGCAAGTGAAAAACACCTAGAGCCCAATCTCATCAAGATAATCACGGCAAAAGTCCAAAGCAGAATGGTTTGCCAATTTTGTTCAACAATGCTGGAGCCATTGTGCTTTTAGGTATGAACATCAGCCTTAGGGGGCAGATTTTATCAGCCTCATCCATATAAAACTTCGGACACAGAGCCAGACTGCGGAATAGCCTCTGGACAATGGTGCTGTTCTCATGCACATTTGCCTCAGCAGAAAAGGTCTGCTCCTCAGGTAAGAAAGCAAGAAAAGCTAGTTATGGTAGGAATTTTAATCAATGAGGTCAGACATTTTTAGAGTGATCGATCAACTGTTCCAGTTTGTCTAGAACAGAGGGGGTTTCCTGAGATGTGACGCTTCCCACGCTAACACCAGAAAAGTCTTCAGCAAACTGCAACTAGGCATTGCCTGGATTCCAAAAGTCATCCTTCACACCTTTCAGTAGATGTATCTCTCTTAATTCACTTCACCTTCATCTATTTCACCCCAAACCAGTAGCTCAGAGGGCCCTTCAACCTCAGCTTCACTGTTTATTTGCTGTCTTCTTCCTCCATCCTGTAGTCTTCTTTGGCTTAACAAAAACTAAACTGAACTCATTATTACCTCTTAATCTGCTTTTTTCTATGACATCTCAGGGTTATAATTGGTCAGCCTTCCAGACTTCCACCTAAACTTCAGACTCCCCCATTAACTGCTTCCTTCACCATGGCTGCCTCCCAAGACTAATCATGTTTCAAAGCCTTTGAGTAGTCAATTTTTTAGCCACGCTCCCCATTTCTAGTCCTTCAAACAATGTGGCCCCAACCAACAGGATTGTCTCTTGCTGTGCATTTCTCTCACCTCCCACACTACACCTACCTTGCATACTACTGTCACAGCTCTGATCAGATTACTTCTCTGCTAAACACTTGTAAAAGTCAGTCCTTTACTAAGTAGGACTATGTCCAAGTCCTATACACCCTCAAACTCCAACAGGTATCTTCCCCACGAATATCCTGTCTCTAAAGAAAGTAATCTTTTTTCTAAACTCCTCGAGCACTTGACTCTTCCCTATTCTAGTTGAAATTATTTCTGTGTATTTTTTTCTTCCCTTTAAAATCAAAGTTCATGAGAGCAAGAACTGTATGTTATTTACATTTTTATCCCCACTTAAAATAATTAATAAATAAAATTCAAGTCAAGTTTCATGGATGCTGCTGCTGGACTTCTGAAGCTTCTTTTGTATTTCTGTGTCTTCCAACTTCTCCCCACGCTCATCAATCTAGGCAGAGCCCTAAGAGCTTGAGGAAGCCAATTCCTTGCCTTAATGCAAGTCTTTTCACTCTACAATCTGCAAATGCCATGAGAAATCAGCAGGGAAAAGGATTTTGCTTCCATGGAATTGTGAAATACAGATTCCTTTGAGGTATACCTGAATTCCTTCCTCGACCTCTGTCTTCACCCTTATAATGAACACTTTTCCAACATAGGCCTAAACCTACATTGCATTTTGCCTTCTCTCTTCCACTCCCTGGGCAGCTATGGGTCTGAGTTTGCCCTGTTTCCTGACCCAAGAAACAAAGACATGTGTTAAACTGGCTCAACATTTAATTATTTTATACAGGAAAATAAAAGGGCAGACTTACACAGAGCTGGCAACCAGGCATTGCTCCTCATTCCTGTCAACTCATCCATCATAGAGCAAACACTAGGAGATTTGGAGGAGGAGAGACTCTGAACATGTCCTTGGGTTTTGTTGTTTTTGTTTGTTTTTTCATCTCTTATTTCCCAATTGCAGCATTTTCTTGCTTGAATCCTAAGCTTCCAATCACAGCCCTTGCAGGCAAGGTACACAGTCAGAAGAGCAAGGCTGTGCCCATCACCACCACCCCACCTAGCCACAGCCACAGGGAGCCCACACTACACCCAGGTCCATGTCTCCTTTCAGTGACCATCCACTGCTTAGATGAATCCATTTGTTGGATTCAACAAATGTTTATCAAGCACTTATCATATCACTGCTCTGTGGTTACTGGGAATAATGCCTAGTGATATTCAAATGTCCAAGAATGAGTAAGACATGGGCATGATATGAGCACGACATGGGCACCAGCCAGAGTGCTGGAAGACAGTTTTGAAGAACTTCACTGTACCAGGACTTACTCCTTTTGTGTTAGATTTTAAGGAGGTCTAGGGCTTTTAGATGAAAGATTGAGGCAGCTAGTCAACAGAAGGCACACTCTGGGGCTTCAGGGGTCAGTTAGTTACTTGCCTGAAATTGTTTCAGCATTTTAATAACTGGTAGGGCCTTACCAGTTAGTGTAATCCAGTTGAATTTGTGTTTTTGATACAATAATGAGCAAAAGAGACAGGGGTTCTTTACCTCATGGATATCACAGTGCAACGCTGTGGTATGCATGTTTGTATCCTTCAATATTCACATATTGAAATACCACCCCCAAATTTGATGGCAGTGGTAGGCAAGGCCTTTGGGAGATGATTAGGTCATGAAAGTAGAGCTTTCATGGATGAGACAAGTGCTCTTATGAGACCCCACAGAGCTCCCTACCCCTTTCCACTAGATAAGGCCACCATGAAGCGTGTTCAGCCAGAAAGAGGCCTTAGCCAGAACCTGACCATGCTGGCACCCTAATCTTAGACTCCCAGCCTCTGAAACTATGGCAATAAATGTTTGTTGGTTTCCAGCCACCCAGTCAATGATATTATGTTTTAGCAGACTAAATGGACTAAGATGGCAGCAATCAAATACTAAGGTAAACAAATATAAGATCCTAGTTGGGTAAAAAATTACCAAATATAAAACTGTGGCTATAATATACAATACAAAGATACGCATCCAATGGAAAGAGAGCATATAATATTAGAATTTGACTATTTCAGATTAACTGGGGAAGGCTTCCCTAAAGAAGCAGAGTTTTGACTAAGATCTGAAGGATAAACAGGAGTTAACAAATCAATGAGGGAATAAAAGAGCATTCTCAACAGAGAGAATGATGTATGCAAAAATCCAGTGGCAGGGAGACTGGAGGAAGGAAATGTGACTAAAGGAGAGGAAAAGAGAAAGTAATTTAGGAAGAAGGTGAGGTATTTGGGGGTTTTGAGGAGCTCCATCCCAAGAACAATGGCATGGCATTAAATGATTTAAAACAGTGGAATGGCATTATCAGATTAACATTTTGAAAAGACTGCCCTGACTACTGCATGGAGGGTGGCTGGGCCTGGAGTGGGAGGCTGGTGTCAGATAGTTCACTGATCGACACCAAGGACCCTAAGATCCTAAATATCCGGTGTGTATGGGCACTCTGAGCTCTCATCCTGGGAAGAAACACATAGGGCTCGGACAGAGTTCCTCGTGTCAATGAAAATAAAGCAGTTACACAGTAGAGACAAAAGCAAGTAATAGTTAAAAATTGATACACTCTCAACTTGTTCCCTAATCATGACATATTACATGTAAATGTAATGTATTTGACGCATGCCCTGTGAGCCAAGTGCCTGACTAAACATCCCCATCTATTGTCTCCTCAATGTTCAGAACCACTCAGCTTGGTGGACATCATTATCTCCTTTTAACAATAAGAATATCAACACTCAAGAGAATTAACCTTCCAAGGATTAAAACCCAGGTCTTTCTGACTCTTGCACGTTTGCTTTTAACCCAATAATGGTTATTAACTGTGAACATGTAGTCCAGTCCATAATGGATGCTAGGCGTTTAGATCTTAATAAGAGTCCTTCTTGCCCAGAAGGAATACCGGCTAATAAAAGAGGAGTTGGACACACATACACGTGTTTTTTTAACTAAGTATAATATAATGTGACATGGGCTTTGAGAACACACAGTAAACCTTATAGAAATGTTTTCTTCACAAAAGAGCATTCATTTTCTGTTTTAAGTACTGCATTTGCCTCAGCATCTCTATGAGGAAGAAACGACAGAGTTGATAGCCAACTTGGCTGAGTGACTTGCATATTCCAGGTATTGTACAGTGTTTTAAACAAATCAATTTAATGCCATTTGCAAGGCACGTTCACCAGGAAGCTAGCAGTAATGTATACATTTCATAGATGGAGACACTGAGGTTCATAAAGTTCCAGAAAAAATTCCCAGGGTTACAAATAGGAATCAAGAGAAGCCAAATAACTTGCACAGGGCTCTACCACTGTTCCTCCTATCAAGGAAAATGAAGTTAAGTTATGCAGTGGAGGCAAAAGGGAGAGCAAACTCATACCAAAGATGGGTAACTTTAATGTCTGTAGGAAACCAGAGACACGTTCTGAAAGGCGAAACCAAACCCCATGCTGATGCAAGACCCAGTGCATTAAAACTGACCCTAAACCCTGCAGCCACGGGAGTTGGACTGCAAAACAGGTTAGCTTCCCCAAACCAGGCTCTTTGGGCAAACTCTTCCTTCTTCTTGGAATTGTTTTGACATTGAAATGTGAAAGTTCTTAAAATAAGAAAAGAAAGAAGTAGGACTCCAAGGAATGTTAAAATAATTTGTGGCAATACATAGAAAAAGTTAAATAGTCATTAAGGGGTTTCCATTTCAGATGATCATTTTACCATCTCAATGTCTAAATTGTGGAGGAGGGAGAAGAGGAAGAAACCCTAACTTAATCCTGTTCCTGAATTTGCCCCAAAGAATGCACAGCAGAAGCCCCCGGAGGGTTTCAAGCTCCAGTGAAAGCTGGGGTCTGTGGATGCTGAGACCCTTCATAAGGCCTCCCTGGCTGCTCATTTCGGCCCTGGGGCCAAGCTGGCTTTCCCCGGAGTTGGCATGACAACCCCTCCCATCTTCAGCACTTACTAAGAAATCCTATGGATGCATTTTCTCCCAGAGGCAGCTTTTTCCTGGATTATATCTTCATTATTTCCTCTTTAAATCCAAAGAACAAATGTTGGATTCCAAAATTCTAGGAAATACCTGAAACCCAATTTAGCACACCCCCATGAATTAAGTGATTTCCAGCCTCAAACGTAAGTTGTCATTTCCAAAAGTTGGGATAGTATGTATGCTCAGGGATCAATCTGCAAGAAATACACTCTGCCTCATAAACACACACGAGCACACACACACACACAGAGTATGTATATATGTATGTATATATGGCATACATATTATTTTTTATGCTATTACAGTTGTCCCAATTTTTCCCCTTTACCTGCTTCCATCCAATCAGCCCCCCACCCCCAGAGTCAATCCCCACACAGTTGTCTACATCCATGGGTCATTCAAATATGTCTTTGACTAATCTCTTTCACCTTCTTTGAATCAGTCCCCACCTCCCCTCTTACAGATGTCAGTCTGTTCTGTTGGTGAAAGATAAATACCGTATGATCTTACTTATAAGTGGAATCCAATGAACAAAATAAACTAAGCAAAATGGAACCAGAGGCATGGAAACAGGGAACAGACATCTTTTCTGGTTTACCTTGCTAACAGGAGCTGTTTCTGTTCCCCTGGGCTGGAGGCACCTGCAGCCTCACTGCTGGAATTAATTCTCTCCCTCACTATCTTTGGAGTAGGATTTCTGCTTGCTGGTTTCCTGGGATAACATTCAACATGCTCAAAGCCTTGCCTGTTCTCAAATTAATTCACTCATAAAGTTACTTCTCCAATTATTCTTTGAACACTTATGTGCCAGAATGAAGCTTGACATATCAGTGAACAAGCAGTCACCAGAATTTTAGCTTTCAGATTTATTTATTCTCCCATCATTGCATCTTAACATGTTGCCCAGCAGGATGCAATTGATGAAAGAGTGCTCTGGAAACACTCACCGGTTGACCAGTTTCACTGGGGAGAACATGTGCAGAAAGCTTTTAAAGAGAGAGACAGGGAGACAGAGAAACTCAACAGCATAGAACAAGCCACGACAGAGACAGCCTCAACTGAGCCTGATAAGGGTCAGGGACACATGGGGGTGCTGCCACCTGCAAGGTGATGTCATCAAATCCAAGATGAGAGAAGAGAAATGAGGAGGAGCTGGAGAATCCCATAAAATAAAATAAAATACATATGCCCCCAGAAGTTTGCTGAGGTGGGCAGGCCAAATCTTTCATGCACTCAAAAGCAACAGTTATTGAATGATAGGCACCATGCTGGACACTGGAGGCTACAAAACACCCCAAGAGTTACCTTCTCACGCTCAGGGCACCCACCACTAAAAGAGTTGCCAGACTCACAAAATATAAATTACAAGAGAACTGACTGTTCAAGTCATCTCTCATTTGAGTTACTACAATAATTTCCTCATTTTCCTTCTTGCCTCAGATTGCCCTGCCCAATTCATTCTTCACACCCGTGCTAGGGTTATTGGTACAGCACTACTTGGAAAACTGCCTGCAAGTGTAGAGCTCACATTGCTGTTCATGAGCCAACGAGGTCAATTTGAGCCTCAACATATACCAAATCCAAATTTCTGGACGTAGGACCTTAGAATCTGCACGTTAAACACAGATGAGTAATCTTATGTACACTCCATGGATAGAAAAATTCATTAACAGAGCTGCATGCTGTGTATCATGAGCCCTAGCCCATCTTTCTAACCTCATCTGAAACCATTCAATACTCCCAGCCTATGTCTTAGTAACACAGGTATAGTCCCTGAACAAGCTAGAGATCTAGATTTTCATACCTGGTACTCCCCACCCTCCTGTCTGAGTCAGACCCCTAATTGTGCACATAAATATATACATACACACCCCCATATACACACACAATCTATCCACTTGGGAAATTCTGATTCACCTATTAAAAGCCAGAATGAATGTTGTCATTCTGTTATCTCTTTCTGGATCCTTTCAATGCCTGGTAAAAATGCACCATTCTGTCATGTGCTTCCATAGCACTGTATATACTCTATTTAGCTTCACTAATCCACTGCATGATAGCACTACATTTGTGCTAAGTGGCTGCCCATCCTGTACACCCATACACATGCATGATCATACTTCCTGAGGTTTCGAGGGTATGCACTGTACCTTATTCATCACTTAAAGTTCCCAACACTTAGTGAGTATTCTACAAATGTTACACTGATCTGGGGCTATCCAAATTGGACATACAAAGTATCCAATGTCTTTTCTCCATATCTGCTTATCTTTAAAAAGTATTTACTTCTTCCTCTCACCTCTAAGGAAGTCATATATGATTGAGTTCTTCAAGCCATGAACAAAATATATCCCTCCATTTACTTAGGTCTTTTTACATTTCTCTCAGTAAATATTTTTCAGCATTCTGGTTAGTGGTTTTTCATTTCATTCCTAGAAATTTACTGTTTTTGATGCTCTTTTGGGTTTTTTGTTTATATTTCAATTTTAGTTACTCACTGAAGACAGAGAGAAATGCAATTATGTTTTTATATTGGTCTTGTCTTCAGTGGCCTTGCAAAGTCACTGAATTTTAATATTAATTTCAATAGTTTATTAAACAAATATATAAACAAATAATGCAGGTTACTTGTGTCTTTTTCAATTCTTATACTTTTCTTTTTCTTGACTTCTTGCACTGGTGACGCTTAATACAATGTTGAATAAAAATGATAATTGACTTCATTGTTTTCATTCCCCATCCTGTGTAGGATATTTTCTAATATTTCACACTTAAAAATGTCTCACGTATTTTTAAATACTGAGTCTTTTTATTTTAACCATAAATGGGTGTTTAATTTTGTTAAACATTTTCTGTATCCATTGATATGATCATATTTTTCTCCTTTGTAATGCTTATGTAGTAAATTGCATCAATTTTGTAGTAAATTGCATCAATTTTCAAGTGTTAAGCCAAACTCATAGTCCTAAAATAAACTTAAGTTGCTCATGATATAAAATTAGTTTCATTTTCATTGAATTCATTTTGCTAATATTTTATTTATAATTTTTATGCCCATAACCATAAGAGAATTTGCCAATGAAATCTTTTTTTCTTTTAGTATCTTTGTCAAGTTTTAATATCAAGTTTTCTGGACTCATGGAAAAGGCTGATGAGTATCCTACCTTACTCTCTTGAAAGCTTTGGTCCAACCATCTTCATTGTAGCCAGAAATAGATGTTCCCCTCTTTTCTTTTCTCGTACACATCTTACCTTTGAGAAGAGAACATATTAAGTAAGATAGTAAGGTGGCTTAGATAATATCAACTTCAATACTCACAAAAATCTGACTTAGTAGTAAGTGTACTAGCTTTACATTGCAAGCCCCACATTCATGTTATTTATATGAGTGTGCTTTATCCTCAATAGTAACAAGTAAATAAATTTAAAGTCTATCAATGTATTTTATGAGCAATATTCTTATATTGTATTGCTCTATTTATTACCTCCTTTGACCAGTTATACATACCCTTGAGCAATGTGAGCCACACATACAGTATTTACCGCTACTTTTCTATATTTAAGCAAAACTTCCATATAGATTATGGTATTTTGACTACATGCAAAAGTACTCCAGGCTTAGAGTCAAAGAACCCATTTCCATATAAATGCAAGCTAATGCTCAGTTTTTAATGAAAATTAATTATTTTAGATGGTTTGTCACTGTTTTTTAAATTAATTTATTGTTATTCTATTACATTGTTAATTTGCTTGGTAAGCATGCTTTGCTGGTTCTCTTCTGTGAAAGCAAAGGTTAGAATTCAGTTATTTACAGTGCCTGGCAATGAATGTGATCAATAAACACTTGTTGAAATTAATAATAAATTAATAATGAATTCCTGGAACGCTACCCATCCTCTAAAACAAAAGTTGGCCAACTATAACCCATGAGCCAAATTCGACTCACTCTGGTTGTTGAAGGAAACATGTGTCAGATATAGCCACACTCATTTGTTCATAAACACTCCCTTTTAAAGTTGAATGTCTTCTGCTTTCAGAGTTGAAAAGTTGCAACAGAGACCATATGGCCCACAAGTCTAAAATATTTACTACCTGGTCCTTTATAAGGAAAGTATGCCAATTTCTGCTCTAAGACACAGTACTACTAAATAACTAGAGAGTGGTCAGAATTCATCCACCCCAGGAAGTTCTCTGCAAATAAAATCTCTTTTAGTTTATTGTTGAAGAAAAAAAGAATGGTACCAGAGGTGGAGATGCTAGTGGCAAAACCCAGCTATGATCTTTTTCTTTCTTTCTTTCTTCTTCTTCTTTTTTTTTTTTTTTTTTTTTGGTAAGACATATGGTCAAGTATATTGTCAAAGGACACAGTTTGAAAGTCCAGCAAACGCTTTTTTTTCTGAATCACCTTGCATTGTCTACCTTTTCCCCTGAGGGGCTTTGGTTAACTCTCATCCTGAATTTCATTAATTTTTATTGCTTCTTTTTACAATAACAGGATTTCACAGAACTCAAATAAAATGGTAATTCGGGTGATATAAGTTGTGAAAATAATGTTAAAATAACTACTTTTATACTCATTAAGATAACCAAGAGAAAATGAAAACAGTGCACTTATGCATGGTTATCTTATAACCATGAGATAAGTTCCTAGAAATGTATGTCTTGGTCTAGTGGGAAAGGCATTTAATATTTTCATGAATATTGCTAAATTGTTCTCCAGTTATACTAAATTACATGATTTCCATTTATATTTCATCAGTTTCCTCTGCACCATTGGCCAATTTTATAACACAGAGAAGCTTACACACAGTGTCCGTATAAACATAAAGTTAACTTAGTAGAATGAACATTGATATTGTCAAATAAGTTGAATATTTCCACTTAAAAATGTTGGGTTTTGATATAAGAATAGAATTAGCCTCAGGAATAACTAAATAGAATAAATCTCTCTCCACAATATTACTTGAAAGGTCCTATGTACACCACAGAAGTTCACACCACTAAGACAGTAAGTCAAAGCAGACCAATCTAAGAAGCAGAAACAAACAAGAGCCACCAAAAATGGGGAGACAGAAACAAACCCCCAGCAAGTGGAAAGGAGGAATCCCCAGGAAGAGTGCAAAATGAAATAGAGGCAAGCACCCTATCAGACATGGAATTCAAAATAATGATGATAGGGAAGCTCAATAAGCTCAGCAAGTTCAAAGAAAACTACAAACAACTCCAGGGGAACTGCAAAGTACTCCAGGAGAACTACAAGGACCTTACTGAGAACTACACCAGCATTGAAAAGGACATAGAAACCATCAACAAGAGCCAGGAGGAAATGAAGAATACAATTTCTGAATTGAAGAACACAGTAGAAGGAATCAAAAGCAGGCTAGAGAAAGCAGAGGATCAGATCATCAAGCTGGAGGTCAATATAGAAAAAAATTCCCAGGCAGTGCAACAAAATGAAAAAAGACTGAAAAAAAATGAAGAGGTTTTAAGAGAGCTGCAGGACAACATGAAACATAATAATATCCGTATCATAGGGCTACCAGAAGGATAAAAGGAGGAGCAAGGGATAGAAAAACTCTTTGAAAAAGTAATGACAGAAAACTTCCTTAACATGGGTAGAGAAAATGTCATGCAAACTCAGGAAGCACAGAGGGTCCCAAGGAAGATGAACCCAAACAAGCCCACTCCAAGACATATCATAATAAAAATGGCAAATTTCAAAGACAAGGAGAGAATCCTAAAAGCAGCAAGGGAGAAACAGTTAATAACATACAAGGGGGCTCCCATAAGGTTATCAGCTGATTTCTCAACAGAAACATTACAAGCCAAAAGGGAATGGCAAAAAATATTTCAAGCAATGAAAGGTCCTAAAGGTCTACATTATGATTTTTTTCTTAATATGAGATAGAGACCGAACATTTTGTCTTCTAAAATTCGTATAACATTAATCTCTAATATGTTATGTAGAGATGAGACCTTTGAGAGTTAATTAGGTCAAGATGGTGGAATGCACCTGATGGGATTAGTGCCCTTAAGGGAAGAGGCAGGAGAGACCTGGTTTCTTTTCTCTGCTCTCTGCCTTGTGAGGATAGAGAAGGTGACCATTTGCAAATCAGGAAGATGGCCATCACCAAGAATACAGCCATGCTGGCATCTTAATCTTGGACTTTTAACCTCCAGAACCTTGAGAAATAAACTACTATAGTTTAAGCTACCAATTTTGTAGTAATTTATCATAGTAGCCCAAACTAAGACAGTATTGTATTGATGTCTAATATTTAATAATAAAGAATTTTTCAATAAAATCCACTTTACCTGTGTTACCTTGTGTTTACTTCACATAAGTCCTCTGAAATAGGCACAGCCTGTATTTTCATCCTTTTGTCCAGATCAAGCATGTGAAACTTAAAATGTTAACTACTCTATTCAAGGTCGTTAGGACTCAGGAATTCTTTCTTCTAGACCTGTACTTCATGCCCCTTCCATTATTTGCCTTTGCTCTTACAGCCAGAATTGCCTGAGGAGTACAAAAGTAAATTTGTTTTCTAGTCTTTTATTTCTTTTTTCTCTGAAATGTTGGTCTTAAAAGAATATAGTCAAAGGTATACTTTTCTTAATGCACAAAATAGCCTGAAAAGTTGAAAGTAAAAGTTGTATGAATTGAATCAAAAAGTGGTGTTTCAGGGTTGTTTATTTTTGTGAACAGGAATGTAGTAAATCCCTTTAGAAAGAAACAGTTTTCAAAGAAAAATAAAACTCATTATTTGTAGTACAAACCTGAATTATAATCTGTTTGCTGAAAAAGAAATACACTGGTTATTTTCTTTTATGCATTTTTTTTCTAATGTCACCAATATAGTCCTTAGAAATCAATGGCTACTTAGTAAATAATATTTCCTGATTCCCCTGGATTATTTTATGGTCAATTATTTTTAATTCTTAAGTCATATGTTCCTATATATAATTAGCTTTTGAGACTATATATTACATTAATAAAAATTTGTCAATTAACTGAACATGATATTTAGAAAAATAACTTGTATTGATTGACCAGGGGGGAAAAAAAAACACCATTTGCCACCAAAAAAGTAATTCATTATTGATAAGTTTTGTTGGCTATCAGAAGAGCAGTAAGGTATCATTTGTAATGCTATCTTGTTTTTACTTTTTTCAGACTAGATTCCTATTTTACCATGTGTTTTTTAACGACATGTTGATATTCCGTGTGTACCAGGTCATGCTAATAAATATTTTAGCATTATAAATACTCCACATTTATGTTTAAATAATGTTTTCAGTTTCTGCAAGTAATTGTATTCTTGTGTATTATGAAAATATAGGGACACTAGAATTCTTACTAACAAGAGTTTCCTTCTTGATGGAGAGGAAAGATAATGGAAATTGAAAACAAATCTTGTTTAGGCATTTCAGAGCACTGTAGAATTTCCACTTGGCTGCATGTTGAATTACTGATCAATTTGCCTAAAGAGTTAGGGAATCATTTTAATAGCCAAGGTTGGAAAATTTATTTTAATTAATAAGCATATTTTAATTTATTAATAACTCATTAAATTATTTACATTACAACAAAAATGCTCTGTAGCTTTTTAAAATAATAATGCAGCACTCTAAATTTATAAGGAATAGCTTCTAAGAGATTAGTAAGTTCAAAAAAAATTCAGATGGTTGCATAATGCATTGCTGTTGGAAGGAAAAAAAGAGATATGTGTATGTGTGCTTACACAGACCACTCAAGACAAATTTTAATATAAGTAAATGGTGGGATAGTTAGCATAAATCAGGAAACTGGGAAATAGGGGGATGGAATATAAGAAGATTATACTTCACACTCTTACTCATTTTGAATTTGAATTCACAAACAGATTACTCAAGAACAGGTGTCTGTAAGTAAAATGATCAAATAAGGCTTGCTAATACCATTTCAGGTTACTTACTATTAATGGCTAGAACGCTCATAAAAATGCACAACTAATAAAAAAAATATATTTCTTTTTCATAAAACCTAAAACATAACTTCTTTGTTTCCATGATAATTTCCTTTGGTTTCCATTCTGGAATGCTGATTCCTTTATAATAATTAAGGTTTCAAATTAGATTGTCACTTCATTTGTGACAGGTATTCATGAATTTTTTGATGGTGATAGTCAAAAGGAAATGGATAAAATTTTGCAAAGGCATGGATTAGTTCCAGGCTGTGTGGAGACATAATAGAAAGATAATTCTCCTCAAAACCTGCTGAGATGATCTCAAAAAACAAGCAGAGGCAAAATAACTCAGGCAGACTCATATAACACTGGTTAGGACTCAGTTCTCTCTAGGACCTGAGGAAAGTTGTGGCAAGAATGGCACATTTCCCATTTTGTCCTAGGCTTAGAAGCATGCCAGCCTTTTAGCTGGGAGGCCAATGGGAGAAGAGGTTTGTGGTAAAAACAGGATGGGCTAGAACTGAGGACCTGAGTATCAATGGGGCAAGGAACTGGGTGCCCCAGGGCAGGCAGATCATATCTGGGTCCAGACCATCTGGCCTGATGTGAAAAGAACAATAGAAATCTCTAGGCAGTAGTACAGGTGGCTGGGATTGGCATAGTTCGAGGCCATTTGTGGGGGCTGAGTTTCCATCCAATTTAAATTAGAATTCTAGTTCTAGCTATGTGGCCCTGGGAGAGGGTCTACCTGCTGCTAAAAAGAGGCTGGGAAACATCAGTTAAGATTCAGTTACTTGCGTGTAAACCTGAGTTGAGAGCTGCAACCGTAGAGGAGGCAACCTTGGAAGGTGTAGGAGGAGAGGCTGAACTTGGTGGGCAGCCAGGGGAAGGGCTCACCCCAGACAGGGGACCAAGAAGTCAAGCGGCAAGACTGAGCACAGACCTCAGTCATTAGGAGAAAAGTGTGAGTAATGTCTCAGTCATGAATACTTAACTCCCTTTTATAGTCTTATTTTTCTTTCTCAGAGAACTCCGTCTGATGTATTCCAATATTATTACTTGACTAATGACTTTAAATGAGTATCTCCAAGCCTGTTCTAACATGTCTTCTCCAATGCCTCTTCCCAAGGCCTTTTTTTTTTTTTTTTTTTTTTTTTTGCTTGCTTGCTTGATTTCCTAACTACAACCTAGGCATTTCCTCTGGGATGTTTCAACACCATTTTAATTTAGTGTGTCTCCTTAAATCAAATGCAACATCTTCCTTTCCCTTCCTTCCCTTCTCCCCGGCTTCTTTGTTCTGTCATCAATATCTCTCTTTTCTCCACCACTCTAGCTCAAAACCATGGAACTGATTTTTCTGCCATCTTTCTAGAAATCTGGAGTCACGAAGTTCTGCATTCATTCATTCCAGTATCATACTGAATTCCAACTAGTGCCAAACTATGTTGCAGGGACTATGCTTCCTCACAAATGTACCCTCTCTCTGTCCCTTCTGTTCTGTTTCTACCACCACACTCAAGACATTCATAACTTATAATATATTCCATTATTGCAAATGCTCTATATCGGGCCTCTATCACTAGACTGTTCAACATGCCATTTTCACTTAGGCACACTGCATTCTAGTGGCCTGGTGCTTAGCTGCCCCCCTCCCCAGACTGCGAGTTCTTCAAGGGCAGGCTCAGCCGCCACCCTATCCCCAGAGCCAAGAAACCGTGCTTAAGAAATTCTCAAAACCTTTCAATGCCTCCCTATAACTGACTTCCTCAAACCTTTCCATCTCAGCAGAACTTTCATGGTCCTTCATCCTGTGGCCAAAATTTGTCTGTTTAACCCTATTTCTCACTGTTTCACCACCTACATCTTCTGTGCCCCCTGGGTTCACTTCCTCAGAACCCTATCTCTTAACACTCACGCTAATTCTCATCTCCACCTGCTTCTCTCCAGTGCCTATTCCCTGGAATGTGCCCCTTTTCCTTCTCATTCAGGGGGTCTTGACTAGCCCAGCATTGGACGTTTTTACCACTAGAGAGAGGGAGTTGCCAAAGAATTACGGCCCTCCCCCCCACCAAGCCCCCTCCAAGCAGCGTTCACTGTCTCTCTTGTGCTCCCAGTGTCAGTGAAAGGTGCTTTCCATCCTAAGGTTTACTAAGTGAGTCCATCAATGGAATCAAAGGGTAGAAAGTAGAGCCCACAATAAGGTCCTTCGTTGAGCACCGCTCCTGCAACACCCAAGTTTGGCAGGATGGGTGGGGACAGGGACAGAGTAGTTCCCGGGCTGTCAGATGTGCCAGAGGTTAGCAAAAGGACACAAGCGTTTATTTGCTTCCTGCTTCCCTGGCTGACCCGCTCCCTGGGTAAAAATTGGGCATTTGGCAAATTGGTTTCTCCTCAAGGCCCTTTCAATTCCTTTTGCATTTTTACTATCTGAAAAATAAAGAAGCTAAAACAGTCCTTCTGGGACCCCGCAGCCAGAGTTTTTGAGGTGAGCGACAGGAGAGGCTAGAGGCAACTGGTTATCCTAGGCAAACTTAACCTATGGCCCAAGGAGGCAGCAGCCACACTGTGAATATCCATTTCTTCCACCCTGGGTATCCAACCCATCCTCTGCATGGCGAAGGGGGTGGGGGGCCGGGGTTGTAAAAACCTCCTCAATGAGTTGATATTTGGAGGGAATCAGACTTTGATAGCTGAAGAAGAAAGTGCAAGCATTCCGATGATAGATGCTACCTAAGGTACAGACATGGGGAAAAGCCAGGGGACAGGAAGAAGTCCTGTTTTGATGAAGGACAGGGAGGATAAAGAAAGGGGAGTGAGGGTGAATGTGAAAGATAAAAAGGCAAATTAACAGACGCTTTACTTCCAAGTCCTTAGGCAGGACAGCTGGTCCTAGAACAATGGGGAGGACTGTCCCCTCCCCACTGCCTCTCAAGATCCCACCTGTCTTCTTCCACCCCAATGGAAGACCCTGCGCATCACAGTTCAAGCCCTGAAGCATCAGCAAGAAGGCAACACCACACCTGAGAGCATCCTGTAAAGCCTCAGGTCACCGCACCGGGGGTCTCCTCTCTGGCTCAACAGTTTGGAAGCAAGTACTAAAATTAGCCATGGAGTTCAAAGGACGAGAAGTGAGACAGCTGGGCTCAGAGAGCACAGACTATAGACACCCACTGAACACACTGCTCCTTCAAGCCCTGGGTGGGATGCAGACAGATGCAGAATTTGGCTGGGAAGCATCGGCCCCTGGTTAGTAGACAGGAGCATTCCCAGCAGCATTAGTTGGCCCCTAGCTTGACAACAAAATTTTGAAAATTTTGTCATTTTATGTTTATCTCTGGCTCCAAGAGACTCTTTTCATTGGCTACTTTTAACAAGTGGGAAATACTTTTTTAAAGATTTTATTATTATTTTTAGAGAAAGGGTTGGTGGGGGGGGGGGGTGGAGAGAGAGAGAGAGAATATCCGTGTATGGTTGCCTTTCACCTGCCACCAGCTACAGACCTGGCTGGAGACCTGGCTTGCAACCTGGTTATATGCCCTGGCTGGGGAATCAAACCAGCGACCTTTGGGTTCGCAGGCTGGCACCTCACCTGCTGCACCACCAGCCAGGGCTTTCATTGGCTACTTTCTGTGAACACCCTCTCTGCAAGTCTGATTACTTACTTGTCCAGATGGAGGACCAAGTGTGAACATGTAAAAATACTGTTAGCCAGCTTGTCCTGGCTAACCAAGGCTGTTTCCCCAGGAAGGAGCTGCTGGAAGTCAGCCTACTGGGGGACACTAGCATCTCTCACACAACATTCGTATCTGAGGTAGGAACCTAGCTTAGCTTCTCAGGCCCCTTGTTCTCAGAGGTCTGCTAAAGAATCCTGGTCCTCATTGGGCTGGGAACTGGGGCTGGAGGGTACTCCCAAGGACACAGGCCCACCCTGAACCCAAGGGGGATTCCCAGGGGAGCAGGAGATCCTGCCAGTCCTAAGGTCAGGGGCCAGGCTTACAGATACATGGGGGTCTCCATTTCTGCCACCATAAGTGTGGTGACAGAAGGCACTGGAAAGACTTTTGGAGCTCAACTCCTTACTCCACAAATGAGAAAGCTGACACCCAGAGAGAGGAAGTGACCTGCCTACATAGAGGCACCCTGCTCCCATAACTCAAGGCTGATTGCTTCCTGATTCAGGTTTCCATCTCACAAAGTTGATTGTGACCAACTCACTTGTAAAAATGGCATTTTTACCCATGTCAATAATGAAAAATCTAATATTTCTTTCTTGAGAAATTTTATATTAGCATCTCTTTGGTTTGTTCCCTGAAGTTGAAGTTGTGGAAAAATTACATTGGATGCATTTTTATAGTTTCAGAAGATAAGTTTAAATTTACGGGTCCTTTTTAAAGGATTGAGTGGCCTCAAGTGCTAAAAAGAATATATATATATATATATATATATATATATATATATGTATATCATATATATATATATATGTATATATACACATGTATATATACATGTATATATATATGTATATATATACAATAGTTCCCCTGAGCTATCTAGAGACAGGATTGTTTGCTCTTTGAAGGTGACATTTTTACCCAATCCTGGACCTTCAGATGAAACATCCACAATATTACCTCCTCATCCTGTGACCACAGCCATCATCCTACCCTCTCCTTCCCAGTAGCGTTTTATCACAGTTATTATTATGACTATGTAAACTGTGTTCATTGAGGAGCCAAGGAACATGTTCTGATTGCTTTTTCAGTTTTTGGGTATTTTCCCCCAAAGTTGACGTTCTTCCCTCTTCTTTTTGCTTTGGTAGTGACCAGGCCAAGCAGACACATGGCACTGTGGAAGAATATTGTACTTGAACTCAAGCTCTGCTTAGCCATTTCTTAGCTCTCTAGCCTTGGCAAGTATTTCAACACTCTTGTGCCACAATTTCTTTGTGTGCAAAACAGTATCTCTCCGACACAGATCTGTCTTAAAGATGTAACCAGATGCTATAGTGAAAGTGATTTGTGAAATATAAAAGCTAGATCTTAACATAAATATTTGTATTTTATCAACTGATCCAAAACTGATACAATATGCTAACTAACGAAAATACTTGTTTTGAGGGTTAGGAGGACAGCTATTTCGATAGCTGCTTATCCTGTGGCCCCTCGAACCACACCCCTGCACTGATGTGGTACGCATCGAACCCTCAACAACAAGGACCCCAGGATGCATGAGCAAGGTCTTGGGATGTAACTAGAAAAATTTTGGAGCTGAAAGTGTCAAATGAAACGCAGTTCTTTTTAGTTCCCAAACTAACCTTCTTTAGGTGGAAACAAGTGGGGCACTCTTCTCACATAACGTTCTGAGCCATGTTCCCTCCAACTATAGCAACAAGCCAGAGGCAAGGCCAGCCCAGCCTCCCACTCTGTTTGGCCAGGAAAATGGTCATTCTGCTCCTGGCCGGCTGGAGTTTGAAAGAAAGTCAAACCAAGTCACTCAACACTAACAAGGAACTCTCTTAAGTGGAACTCTGAAAAGCCTTCCTAAAATCTTTTATGTAGACATGATTAATGTAGCAATGATTTTTTTTTTTTTTACATCCAAGGCCACCAAATATCATGGCCCTCTGTAAAAGCTGTGACTTAAAAAAGAAAAAGAAAGAAAATATTTCTTATGGGTCTCATCATCTTCCAACAGAAAATTTAGGTATGGTATTTTTCTATAAACCTGGACCTTAGCATTCTTGTGTTAACTTAGCTGTAGTAGGAAATCAAACAAAATATGGAATAATAAGAAGCTCCTCAAACCACACCACTGCACTGAGATGATACAGAACCCCTGAACAAGGACCCTAGGCTGCATGAGCAAGGTCTTGGGACGTAGCTGGAAAAGTTTGTTAATCTTAGTTACCCCTACATGCTGCCATTTCATCCTGGGCTACCACATTAAACAACTACAACCATCCTTACATACCCCATTCTTTCTGCTTAAAAAGAGGCCATGCCTTTGTACAAAATATTTTTTACATTCAATACTACAGCTGACACATGATGAATAATCTTTATTTTATGTATTATATTTGTGCTTTGATAATGCCCAGGCTAATTTTTCTCTTGCCTAGTTCAGTTTCCTGATTTTTAAAAAAATATATTTTATTCATTATTTCCCAGAGAGAGGGAAAAGGAGAGAGGCAGTCAGGGAGAGAGACATCAATGTTTGGTTGCCTTTCACCTGCCTCCAGTTAAGGACCTGGCTGGAGACCAGGCTTGCAACCTGGTTATGTGTGTCCTGGCTGGGAATCGAACCAGCAACCTTAGGGTTTGCAGGCTGGCGCCTTATTCACTGTGCCACCAGCCAGGGCTAGTTTCCTGATTTTTAAATGAACTATCAAGTCATTTGTTTTTGTCTCTGTCTCTTGGTCTTTTGATCTCCCTATCTCTCTGTTTCTGTAACTTTCTTTCATGCTAGCACACACACATGCACATGCACACATGTATGAATAGGCACACACATTGATCTAATTCTTCAATAGAAAATTCTGATTTCCATGTAAGATTTTTGATTTAGCATCTGCCAAGCTTTAGTTTGCAATGCAACATTCTTCAGTTCTTCCTAGGCACACTTCAACGCAGGCTCTGGGCTATTTTACTTTTTGTGTTATTTCACACAGGCACACCACAAAAGAAATTACTCACTCTTAGAAAAAGATGCCAACCCACTAATTTAAAAACACCAAATGAGTAATTCCTGAAGCATTATTTCTCCTTAAAACCCATAACATTTTAATCATCTTGAGATAAACAAAGAACCTTGCAAAGCTAATTCAAATTGCTTATTCAAAATTCTCCCTCTTATATGCTAAGGATTTCCACCTGCCCCAAAGCTCTTCAAAACTTGAGACTTTGTTTACTCTACCACCCATGTGGTAAAGAACTCATCAAATAGGGGAAGTAAATTCTGCACTCATCACTAGTCCTGAATTGGCATGAGTGCTGAAGTGAACAGAGAAATGAGCAATGACCCATCTATTTTCTTTTTTAATTGTTCACCAACTGGGCCAAAATGGTCAGGCTTCCTGCCTATAGCTACACATTTAGTTGTGATAAGGAGCAAAGAAAAGCAAACAGCTTTAGGGACTGAAGCAGTAACCATCTCTACTGAGGAATTGTGCTATTATGTTGCAGCTTAATAGCAAAACACATCTCCTTGGCAGCAGCCAGATTACCACAGCGGCTGGAAACATTTCACATGCAGTAGCAAGACAGACAGACAGACCTGTAGATAGAGGGATTCCCAAACACCATCCAGCCTAATACGAGCTGTAAACTAAAGGCTTTCACCTCCTCTAGTGAGTGATGAGACAACTGAGTCACTGTTGAACTACTGCTGCTTGAAGCAAATGACTCCTGGAAACTGATCATGAAATGTTTACTGGTCAGACAAGTATTGTAAAACTTAAACACAAAATCCAGCTGTGCCATCCACAATCCTCTTTAATGTGCCAATGCCTGAGGATTAAATAGAGTTTTTCCAGCCCTAATCAAGTGGCCTAGATCAGGGAATAATCGGAATTTGGGAGTTTCACATTTTCTGCAATTAATAATTGCTTAAAATCTCATAAAGACAAAACCATTTCAATTGAAAGATTAATACCTTTAATTTGGAAAAATCTTAAGGTTATCTTAATACTTTTTCTTCACCATTTCTTCACTTCTCTCCTGACACTCTTGAGGCATTTTTTTGAGTTTTCTTTCAAATCTCTCAATTTGTTTTCATAATTATACTTCTTTATCTGCCTTTTAGGTATTCCTTCAGTTTCATTGTCTAACTCATAAGTTTCTCTTCAGCCGTGTCTGCCAGAGTTTAGACAAGGGGACAAGCAGTGTCCTGGGTGCACAATTTCAAGAGGCACTCACTAGTAAGTCAGACTTCTGAAAGTTCAAGGTCTGCACCTGTTAAGAGCCAAAGAGATTTTTGTATGTGTTCATTCTGCCATCTTGAAGAGAAATCTAAAGATATTTTAAAAAATCCTTACCCAAGGATATGTTTATTGATTTTAGAGAGAAAGGAAGGAGAGGGAGGGAGGGAGGGAGAGAAAAGCATCAATCAGTTGCCTTCCATAGGTGGCTGACTCAGGATCAAACCTGAAACCTAGGTATCTGCCCTAGCCAGAAACTGAACCTGCAGTGGGGCACAGGATGATGCTCCAACCGACTGACTGACCAGGCCAAGGCAAGGCAAATTTTAAAATATAGATTAAATCTAAATTCTATTTAGAAAATTTCAGACTAATTTAGTGTTAGAAGTGAAGTCCTACTGTATAAGATACCATCATTAAGGAAAACTGAGTGAAAGGTACACCTGATTATTTTATTTGCAGCTTTTGTAGGTCAAAAGAAAACTTTTAAATAGTTCGTGGCTCAATTCCCAGCTAGGGCAACATAACCAGGTTGCAAGCCAGGTCTGTAGCTGGAGGCAGGTGATAGGCAACCACACATTGATGTCTCTCTCTCTGCCTCTCTCCCTCTATCCCTTCCTTTCTGTCTAAAAACAATAAATAAAATATTTTTTAAATAAATAGTTCGTGGCTCAAGGCAACAGTCATTTACCTAGCACACCATTCTCATGAGATGGCGATTCCAACTGGGATCAACTGGACAGTTCAACTAGTCTCAACTCCAGTAATGCAGGCCTTTGCAGTCAGCCAGGTGGAACTGCTTTTGGGGTTTGGCTGTATTGGGGAGGAGGGATGGTCTCCAGTTCAGCAGGCCAACCCCACAGGATTCACACTGTGGCACTTACAGAATTTGAAAAGCAGAGAGAGAGTAAGGTCCAATTTGCAAGCTCTTTCCAAATCTCTGTTCACATCAAACCACTACAATCTCCCACAAAACAAATCCTAGGGCCAACCTGGTGTGCAAGGGTTGGGAAACAGACTCCAGCAATGGTGGGAAGAGCTGCAAAATGCGGCTATTGTTTTTCAATCTATCTGGCCAACTTATACTTCTGAGTATTTGAGAAAGAAATTGACCTGGAAGTTCAAGGCTTCCTTTCTCCACTTTGCTCTAGGCTCTTTCCCATATATTCCCAATTCTGAATAACAGTGAGTACATGGAGAAAAGAGAAGACTAGAAACATCTAAATAAAGCATGCACAAGGTGTAGGAGAGAATTTCCCATCCTCAGGGACTTATTCTGTAGATTCAAACCGTCAGAAGTCTAAAATTATCTATGTTGAGTCTCATCACCATTATCTCTCTACCAGGTAAACTAGCCCATGGGGTTGGTGAGGGGGAGGTTGGCTGAAGAACAGGAATGTCTTTCAGGCTGAGAATATTGTTTGGGTTTCTTCTGCTTCGTATTTCTCTAACATGTAGTTTCAGAGTATTTGCAGGAGCAATTACTGGGCTTAGAATAACTGTGAAAATGAATGACCTGCCCTGAATATCACTCAGGCCTCTCCAACTTGAGCCCAGGGCCTGGAGACCTGGCAAGATGCTGACGGACAGCCAGCAAGTCCAGGCTAAACCAAAAGGCATTTGCCCTTGGGTTTTTTGATTTTGCCAGAACTTAAAAGTTCAACCGAGGTGATAGAAAACAATTTCTCAGCCCTAGTAGGAACCCCCTCCAAATAGGGGAAATTTTCTGATTGTAAGATACCACTTGGTAAATTAATTCTCTTTTCTCTGGCAATTGTGTAAACATTTACATCTAAGTAAAATAAATAAACAAATAAATAAAGACTGTTTTATGCATTGGATAATGTTAACCCAAAACGCTTCAAGAAAAAGCTTAACTTCTGAGGTATGCCTCTTTCTCAGAACTGCAAAAATCCAGGGGTTTTCTGAGACCACGGAGTAAGGACGCCACTGAAAACCAACCAACCAATAAAGAATCAACGAGAAAAATTCTCCTCTCAGGGAAGAGACACTTCCAAGCAGGCTGATCTGCACTGCAGTCTCTCAGAGCTCCCTGAGCTTACAGGATAAACCAGATGATCTAGCACGTGCATGAATGCCTTTCTAGTAAACGACACACCAGGCCAGTGCCAACGTTTAAATGAAGGGCAGAGATCTAGTAAGGCAATTATACTCTACAAAGGCAATTCTGCACCTTGTGATTTGGGATTTCATCAAAGGGATGAAAAGAGTGCACATGCAGTCCTCTGGAAAATGGGCACTGATCTTCATCCAGAAGGCTTCACCATCCTCGTACTTATCAAATGTATCCCTGTTTCTAAGCATTGCCTATTGCATCACCCAAAGTATCCTGTTGCTAAAATAAGGCTTATATCATTATCCTCAGAAAAGCACAATTTAATCATAATAAATCTATATAGGATTGACATTTTATGGCTTTCTACCGTTACTTATGCAATGTTTTATTTGATCTCCTACAACATGCCAGTTAACTTGGCTTGTTGGGCACTATTGTTAGCTACATATTACAAGTGATTAAATTGAGGCTCAAAGGTTTAAATCACTTCTCTACCAATGACTGAGCCTGATCTACTGATTATAGATTCAATGTCCCCTTTCTCTTGTTCCCCTCCATATTGGAATTCAACAAAGGGGAATGTAAATTGAAGAACTAGCTCAAGGACTGAAGAGATGACTACTATTCAAAACAGAGGGTCAGAGGGCACCAGGGGCCAAATTTGGCAGAATTTAAGCACTAAAACAAATAATAATAATCATCACAGATTGTGACTTAAGTGAATAAAACTGGAATCCATGCATACATATGAAATATGTGAATAAATAGTGAAGAGAAACCTCTTCCTAACAGAATTCCAAATAAAAATCATAGAAGGCACAAGATGGTTTAAAAACTCATGGATGCTAAAAACTAAGCAAGTAAAAGTTTTATGAAAAATAGGACTTTTACAGAGTATCAAGGTATTTCCCCATAAAATACTTACCAATTACAAGACAAAATAAATAAAAAGTAAATTGATAGAATAGAGAAGCTGCCAGGCACTATCTTAAGCACTTGATCAAAATTAACATCACCAGGACTGGGACACACTGATATCACATGTCTCCTGATATGCTGACTAGAGAAAAACATAGCATCACCTTTATGTCATCTGTTAAAAAATGTAAAATCTTTAATCTAATCGGGACAAAACATCAGAAAACCCCAATTAAGGTGTATTCTACAAATCCTAGCCTATGCTTTTTAAAAATGTCAAGGTCAGAAACGGCTGAGGAAGTGTCCCAGAGTAGAGTGACTCAAGACTAATTGCCATGTAGAGTCCTGAGCTGAACTTGGAAAAATTAGCTGTAAAGGATATTATTGGGACAACTGACAAAATTTGAATACAGACTATGGATTTTAGATGATAATATTGTCAGTGTTAACTATCTAGATTTTTCTATTTAGTATTTTGATTATGTAAGGTAGCCCTTGTTCTTAGAAAATAAACTTAAAATGTTTAGGGGAAAAGGGCATAGTATCTCTACCTTATTCTCAAATGGTACAGAAAAATGAGCACTGGTTCTTGAATGCAAAAAAAAAAAAAAAAAAGGAAAGGAAAAATACTTAGACATTATAATGGTTATAAACAACTACCCAGTTTATCTGTGTTCTTAAATTTTTATGGCATAAATGATATTTTTACAAATTCTAAAATGTCTCCTTGAGAGAATGATAATGAAAAATAAAAAAGGATGAGAAACAGAGAGATAGAAAGAGAGCAAAATCACATATGGATCTGTGTAAATGAAGGGCATATAGGAATACCTTTTCAGTTTGAAAATTTTCAAATTAAAAAGTTAGAAGGAAAAATGATTCACATAGCCATGTGAATAATTTTTATTGTTGCTCCTTTATAATACATTGCCTACATGTCAGTCATTTAGACATTTAACCCACCTCACATGGTTTTATGACTCTTTTATGTATGGTGGACTTGTCTTCTCACTGTTTGAGGACAATAGTAGCCAAATAAGACTATTCATTTTTTAAGGAGAGCTTTTATACAAAGAAGGTAATATGTTTTTAACTTTATACAGAACAAACCAAAGTTTTAAACAATAGCAAGTAAGATCTAGGTTAGAATGCAAAAAAAAAAAAAGTTTTAAAAATAAAATATATCAGGCACACACATGTAAAAGAACAGTTCAAGGTTGTCTTTGTCCATTACTGCTGCTGTAACAAGATACCATCACTGGGTGGTTTATAAACAACAAAATTTTATTTCTCGCAGTTTCAGATTCTGGTACTGAAAGGTGAAGGCATTCATAAATTCAAAGTCCAGTGAGGGTGAGGGCCTGCCTTCTGGTTCATAGATGGCACCAGTCTGCTGTGTCCTCACATGGTGGAAGGGACAAGCCATCTCTGTGGAGTCTCTTTCATAACAGCGCCAGTACCACTCATGAGGTTCTGCCCTCTGACCTGATCACCTCCCAGAGGCCCCACGTCTCAACATCACTTTAAGTGTCAAGATTGCAGCATGTGAATTGTGGCTGGGGCCCTGGGGGCACAAACACTTATGCCATAGCAAGTTTGCTAGGCTCCGTTGGCTCAAAGCAGAGAAAGACAACCTCAGCCGTTGGTGAACTTGTCACCTAGTAGAAAGATTATTTTAGTGTTTACCTCTCTGTTTAATAGAATGGAACACTGAATCCTTATTTCACATTCCCAGGCTTTCCCATCTTTCCTAACAAATTACCATTATCCTAACTACCATCATCACTGACGTATCTGTACCATCATCTACCATGGTCACTATACAGCTGCCTTTGCAAAGTACTTTCTAGTCACAGTGATAGCACAACACAAAAACACAGTAAGTGTGCTTTCTACAGCTCTGCAACCAAGTGTGCTGAGATGGCAAACAGCTCCCTCAGGACCACACAACAATCAAATTATGATGATCGCCCAGGCCCTGCCTATAGCCCCAAAGGGCAAAACTGACTCTGTTGCAGCCATTTTCTGACCATTGGATTCCCTCTCTTGATTAATTAAAATTGCCTCTCACTGACAATCCAGAGTTCTGTTCCCAATTTCGTAAGGTTTTGATAAGTAAATACATCTAACTGCAATTTCAAGCCCCTATGTGTGAGCCTTTTGTGCTTCTAGCAAACCAGTATCTGCTGGAAGTATCTGGGCCACTGCCAAGGTGGGTATTCAATTTCTTTCTTGCCTTTCAGTATATCCAGCTAACCGCAATCCCTTCCACCATTCCTCTGCAATGTGCTTGAACTAGAGCCAGGAGCCCACCCTACAAAATGAACATGAACAAACACACACACACACACACGAGACAATAAGACAATAGAGGGCCATGGAAACAATTACGGTTTGTGAAATTGCCCTATACATCACATTTTTTCCCTACATTTTTCTTTCATAACTTCACAGACACATCTAGAATCTGAATGCATAGTCATATGTGGGAATAACTCCAAGTGTTTCCCATTTCTTTCTTCCCCACCCAAGAAGATTATAGGATTATTAACATGAGGTATATCTCTATGATTCGATTCCTTGGGTTTACGCCCTGGATGTTGACTTTGGAGGGTGGAGGCTGGAGTGCCAAGTGCCTGAAAGGTTTGAGTGACTACCTACGAGGAGATGCCCTCGGCAAGCCTGTGCCCAGCACATGATTTTTATTATCTTCATGCCACTCACTTTCTCCTACACCCCAGAAAAAATATTTAAAATGAGTCTCTGCTCATTCAAGGGGTGAATTTTGCAGGACGAGCCTCCCCATATGGAAAGGATGATGGCACCAGGCCAGAGCATGTGCAATGAAGAAGGGTGCAGGGTGTTTCACATTTTCTCTTCTAGTGGATTCCAAATAGTCCAGTGAAGTTTTTTTTCATCTTCTCCCATAAATTTTCTATTCTACTCCCCACTGCAGATATTAATAAACTTTCTTCGAATCCCAAATAGTGAGGACAGCATAAACACACGCACAAAGGCAAGGAAGTACAATGTATGTACTGAAAAGAGCAAACAGTTCAAATGGAGAATGAGGCCATGATGAACATTAGGAATAATAACGACCAAGACCTGGAGGTCAGGTACTGGGCCATGAGCCCAGAACAAACATTTAATATTTTCCAGTTACCAAAAACTTTATTTGGTAATGGGAAAATATTAAATATTAAACAATAAAACTTTGGAAAATTAACCAATTTAGAAGAAAAGCAATCCACATCAAAAAAGAGAGAGAAGCAAATATGAGAATTAGGAGAACATGAATGTTTCACCTCAAGGATGGATTCCTGTGCATGACTCTTGGGAGCCAGGAATATGTGGACAGGTTAGAAGCCTATAAACCTTAAACTGATAGAAGGAAGCTCGTAAGTTTTCAAAATAGGAACAAACAATGCAGGAGAAGGTGTGGGGACTCCTTTACATGCCATTAAATGACATAATGGGAAAAATCTTCAACATTTTTACCACAAACACAGATACAAAGTTACAAGGTTGCACAGTTCATTCTTGTACTGACATTTAATATAGACTCAGAACAATAAAACATAATTTAAAGGTGACAGCTGTGTTGAAGGTTAAGCTAATATGCCTTATATATGTGGATTCTGATTCTTTCTAATTAACAGGAAATGATGAGCCTGAAATACCTAGAGAACTTAATAAATAACATGTCTTTCAGACTCTTTCTGTATAATACCACTATTTTACTTAATCTTGTTAGCCATCCATTAAGTAAAATAGATACATGAGAGTGTCTCTCCACAATGAGAACTCCAATTTAGAGTTGATTAAGGTACTAGTTTGGGGTTTTTTGGGTGTCCGTATTTAAACTAGGTTCTCTCCTGGTTTATGCCTGATACCCAGAATAATTATAAGTAACTCTTTCACTCTTAAAACTGCCCCAGTTTAGGTGATAAATTATATGGTCAAGTCTAGGTTTATATATCTGCTGGCCAGAATGTAGGCTACCACCTTATACAAGCTAAAAAGCAAAATTATCTTCTAATATGCAACCCACTCTTACAAGTTATGCCTAATTGATGACTATTAAAGGATTTGGTAAGACTAAACTCATTAGAGTATCAAATCCATGAACACAGTGCCATGTCTTACTGGACCTCTGCATTCCTCATCCTTAGCATGGCCCCACCATGTCAAAAGCACTTACTGAATGCATTAGTTAGTATTGATGGAAATGAATGTGGCATAGTTCTCTCTCCTTGGCTAACTACTAATATGACCATAATGTAAAATATATCATTACACAACTTAAATGCTTTCTTTTTTTTCTCTATTTCTTTCAAAAACACACTAAGAAAGGCACAACCAGGTTATAACCTCTTTTCCAGCACATCTACCATTCCCACCAAAGATGCTGATCCTCCAGAATTCTGCCCAGCTCACTAAACTTAAAAGTTAAGCCTCCAAGATGTCACACTGATCCAATTCAGAGTGTTCTTTCCCAACACAGCCAGAGCCACGTATTTTTCACTCTGAAAAACATTTCCAGCATGGAACACACAAAATGCAAGGAAAATCCAGTTATAGGACTCAGACATGAATGACCCTGGCTATCATTGTTAAATTGCAAGTCTCAAGAAGTAGTTCTTTTCCCCTGGAAGGAGACAGTGCAGCATGTTCATTGTGATCCACAGAAACAATGCAAATCTAAAAATGGTCAACTGGTGGGAATGCAGGCTGGTGCAGCCACTATGGAAAACAGTATGGAGTTTCCTTGAAAAACTAAAAATGGAACTGCCTTTTGATCCAGTGATTCCACTACTTGGACCATACCCAAAGAATCCTGAAATACCAATCCATAAGAACCTATGTACATCTATGTTCATAGCAGCATTATTTACAATAGCCAAGCGCTGGAAACAGCCTAAGTGCCCATCAGTGGATGATTGGATCAAAAAACTCTGGTACATTTACACAATGGAATACTACACAGCAGAAAAAAAGAACTCCTAACCTTTGCAACAACATGGATGGAACTAGAAAGTATTATGCTTAGTGAATTAAACCAGTCAGTGAAGGACAAATACCACATGATCTCACCCATTACAGGACAATAATGAACAAAACAAACAATCAAGCAAAACAGAACCAGATACATGAATACAGTGAATAGGCCTTCAGTGGTCAGGGGGAAGGCGGCTGGGGGGAGGGGGGAGGAAGAGGCAAAGAAGGGAAGTAGTTTAGACAAGAACCTAGTATGGAAGAACCATGGACATGGACAACAGGTGGGATTGACTTTGGGGGGAATGGGTGGGTGGGGAAGAGGACAGAGGGGAGCAAAAAGGGGATGGATGTAATACAACAACAATAAAATTAAATTTAAAAAAAATAGTTAATTTCAGAGGATTACTTTTATTTTTGATTTTGCATATAATTTAGAATTGAGTGATCATTGTATATATACCTTAGGAATCACTGAAGAAAATTTGCAGATTAACTCTTAGACAACTGGTTTAAGGGGGACTCAAGCTCAGTTAAGTTTGATATTTGGGACACTTTTATGAGACATAAGTGATTATCACTTTGTGTTATCCTGAAACATTTCTAAAGTTATCAGGATTATTCACCTGATTCCTACCCTTGGCCATTGTTACCATGGTACTTTCAAGCCTATCTCTGTGAAAATGCAACCATACTTCAAGTAGCCAATATTGTTATCAATGAAAATTAAATTACCTTATGAGTAATAATAAGCGCTAGTTCCTGATTAAAGTCAAGAGTCAGTCTGAATTAAAGAGAAATTTGTTGCTGTTGTTTTGTAAAGCTAAAGGAGTGCTATAAGGACACCTACTTTGAAAAACTCATTTGTCTTTTTGTCCCTTAATGCCTCATATGTAGTGACTGCTACATGAATTATATAAAATTGAAACTGACATGGAGTCCTTCTTGCATCGGCCAAACTGTGTGTGTTTGGTTTGTGCCTGGTTTGCTTCATCACCATTTACGAGTTTATATATATAAAGCTGACTTTTTTGTGGACTTTAGAGCCCATAGTAAATAAAAGGATTTTTAAAAAGCAATTGTTATTTTAATAGCTTTGTATAAACAAACATAATGGTTCTCTTTGCATTACCTACTGTTTCTTAAGTAGTGATAGGCTTTCTTTGTTGGGTTTGGGGCGGTAAAATCTATACACATCTCTTTTTCATGCTTGGAAACCTAACAATTCAGAGCACAATAAAGGAACAAGCAACACTCTCAATCTTATAATTTATAGGAAGGAATTTACATGTGCATGCATACCTATCATATGTCAATTGTATTTTCCCTAAAAAGAGAGAGATTTAAATGAAAACTCTCAAAATTAAGAATAAATGATTAATTTGATTGAGGGGTATTGAGAAAAACTATAGAAGTGTCAGTTTGGGAGTTAGCTCTTGAAAAATGGGATGAATTTTTACTGAAATTTTAAAAGGAGAGTGCACCATCAGAAAAAGCAAAGTATAGTATAGTATTTAACTGGATTTTGATTGTAATTATATGTGAATGATGAAAGAAAGTGAGACATTAAAAAAGTTAACTAGGGCCCTGGCTGGTGGCACACTGGATAAGGCATAGGCATGCAAAACCCAAAGGTTGCTGGTTCAATTCTCAGCAAGGTCACATAACCAGGTTGCAAGCCAGGTCTCCAGCCAGGTCCTTAGCTGGAGGCAGGTGAAAGGCAACCATATATTGATGCTTCTCTCCCTCTCTGCCTCTCTCCCTTCCCCATCTCTAAAAATAATAAATAAAATCTTTAAAAAAAAGCTCTCCAGCCAGCTCTGTAGCTGGAGGCAGGTGAAAGGCAACCATATATCGTTGAGCTTTCTCTCCCTCTCTGCCTCTCTCCCTTCCCCTCTCTTTGAAAATAATAAATAAAATATATATTTTTTAAAAGCTAACTAGGATGAATAGTTGTGAAATGTGGAAATTATGATTTTCCTTTTGCATAGTGAATTAAAGTTATCTTTGGGATGTCATAATGGAAACATGAAATAGTTAGTTAGAAACATGAACCTAGAAAAACAAAAATATATAGACAATGATCTGGGATAAGTTCAAATATGAAATTGAATGAAGCGATTCCTGACAAACTAAAAAATTTCACATTACACTGACATTTATTGGCTGGGGATAGGGTATGAGGAGAGGAGAGGGGGAAAAGATGCAGAGAGAACGATAGAAAGAGAGCCAAGAGAATTTACTATAATAGAAACCAAAGGAGGAGATCTTTGATGAACCTGTCTTGGCCAATACTGTCAAATGTTGCAGAAATCGGATAGGAGGAGAAACGGGAAGATTTCTGTATCACAATGGAGTCCTGAACTACACCTTCTGAGTGGTCCAAACATACTGAGAGATTATCTTTGCTGTTCTAACTAGATAGAAAAAATAAGTATAAACATAAACGCTAGGGCCCTGGCTGATGGCACAGTGGATAAGGCACTGGCCTGCAAAGGTTGTTGGTTTGATCCCCAGCCAGGGCAACATATAACTAGGCTGCAAGTCAGGTCTCCAGCCAGGTCTCCAGCCAGGTCTGTAGCTGGAGGCAGGTGAAAGGCAACTGTACATTGATGTCTGTCTCCCTCTCTTCCTTTCTCCCATCCCCTCTCTCTGAAAAATAAATCTTTTTAATAATAAACAAAAAATTTTAAAAAACAAAACATTATCATCATCATCAGACATCAATATTATTTTGATGTATTTTCAACCCTATTTAATATCTCTCCCTGTGCCTCATTTAGGCAAAGGCTGGTCTTTAAATTGGGTAAAGGAATTATTTTTGCCAGAACTGTAAATTTGAACACTACTACACTGTCATACAAAAAAATAATAATAAGTAAACTATACATGTGGCAATCTTTAGAGACTAAGAGTAGACTCTCATTTGGGGATAAGTGTTATTTTAAATTCTAAGTATCTAAATCATAAAATAAGTAAATTGGTGCATTGGCTTGATCAGATTTAGATGATGTTTGCTAATATGTTGTGCTTTCTTTTTAAGTTTTTATTTTATTTTTTCCATTACCATTTATCCCCCCTATACTCTTTTCCATCACCATGTCCTTTCTTGACTATAATAAGTTTTCACATTTGGAACAAGTATTATGTAGATTTGGGGAATTCGCTCTTTAATTGATTAAATACGGAAAATTGGAAAGGCCTTGTTCAATTGGAATTCACATGACCAAGAGCTGCTGTGTGATGAGATGCGGCAGAATAGCAGAGGGAGGGTACTTTCCTGAGATTGCCATCTGTCTTTCAGTGTCTCCCCTGATTATATTTATTTGCATTTTAGTTTTTGTGATCTGAAAATGGAAAAATAATTAGATGTAAGATAATTCATGGAAAACAAATTTTTGTACAATTTGTCAGCATGCAGAGAATAGAGAAAATATTATTTCCCTAATTTTCTTCAACCTAGGAACTTGTCCAACAGGAGGTAAAAGTTGGCAGTTGAACAAGCATTTCCTCCTGTTCAGCTGGCTTGGGTTGAGTTCTTAATAGTTAAGTTCATGGCATTCCCTTTTCTGAGACTTCACCACAATCAAGTCTTGAGTGATATGAGAAGATTCCATCAACTAGTGAATCAACTAGTGAATCATTTCTTCAACAAATATTAAGTACACTAGTTAATTTGGGGGCTTCAAAATGAATATGATGGGAATTTTGCTACAAGGAATAAAACCTAATAATAGATCACAGTATAAAAACATGCAAAATACTAGGCAAAATAAGATAATTCAGATTTCCATTTCTGGCATTATAATAAAATAGATATACAGAGAAATCTATTCCAGGGTGAAATATATAAAGCATTATATAAAACATTATAAGCATTTATCAAAATCATGACTAATTGAGACATAAAAGTAAAGAAAGATATAGCCCAGAAATAACATGAAAGTATGATTGCAGAAGGACAAACTGGTGCTGGGGCTCATATTTTCTCTAAGAGCATTGCTAATTTGAATGTGTGACAGACTTCAGGAGATACAAGTAAGAGGAGCATTAGTGAACTAGAAGACAGACAGGAACCTAGAAAAGTAATATAAAATGTTTAGAGATATTGTGATTATCAGAAGATTGAACAAACACATAATGAGTTTCAGAAAGAGGAAAGGGAAGAAAAAAATTGAAGAAAAACAATGTTCAAAGATATAATTACAAGTAACTTTCCAGAATTGGTGAAAGATACCAATATTCAGGTTCAAGGAACCCTAATGAATTATGTATGCAGCATACAACCCATTAGGGTACAACCCATTAGGCTTCTTGAGCCTTGGGATTGATCTCTTTCACAAATATACTCATATATATCTTTCATTTATATTTATAAATAAAGGATAACTTTTTCAAAGAAGACAGAAGAGAGAAAGAAGAGGTGGGTAGGAAGAGAACACAAAGTTACTAAATACCAAGGGAAGAAAAATAGCTGTCTGCTAACTTACCAAAAACAATGAAGAAAATCACATGACCATAGAAATACATTCAAAATATTGAGAAAAATAACTGTTGGTCTTGAAATTTATCTAGCAAAGAGTTGTTGTTGTTGTTGTTGTTGTTTTTTAAGAGAAAATAAAAATGAACAAAACTGAGTTCACTACCAATAGCAACTTACTAAAGAAGCTTCTAAAAGATGTACCTAAGGGGAAAGAATCCAAGAAAGGTTTAAGGTGCATGAGCAAATAAAATGGTAAACTAATGAGTAATTCTACACAAACATTAACTATACAAAATAATAACAGTGAAGTATAATTTGTAGAGTTAAAAATGATCCAAATGGAGTTCATTTCTGAACATCTAAAGCATACAAATTGGAAAGATTATAATTGGATTTAATATGCTCTAAGGCAGAGTTTCTCAAACTTTTAATACACACCAAAGTCATTGAGGGAAACTTGGCAAGATGCAGGTTCTGATTTATTAGGTCTAGGATGGCAATTTTCCATTTCTAACAAGTTTTCAGATTTTCCATGCTGCTGGTTAAGAATCAAACTTTGATAAGCAAAAATTTTAGATTACTTTTAAAACAATGATGCCTTCAATTTAGTTATACCTAATACATTTTGTTAAGAGTAAGGCAAAGAGATTGGTTAAATTCATACTCTAACATACTGTATATGCATGTTAAAAAGAAGAAACACTAAAAGACTAAAATACTACATTAACTTCCAAAGTAATGAAAAAAAAGAAGAAATTTTGGAGGAGGGAAATCTTAATTAATCCAAAAGTTTGCAAAAAAGAAGATAAGGCAGAAAGGAAAAATGGGAGGAAGGGCAACGGGAGAGAAGAGGAAAAATATCTTTTGAAATTCGTGAAGAAATTTTTAAGGCAATAAAACAACAGAGCTATATATTTTTTCATTTTACTTTTTAACAAGGGACACACCTAAGACAAAGAAAATCGAAGGGTTAAAAATAAGAGGGAAGTCTATGTACCAGGTTTTATATATATATATACTAAACTCTACATAGAGATTCTCTGTTAATAACAAACAAAATGGGGTTAAGGCAAGAACTATTTGAAGGGCAAAAATTTTAACAACACCATTCCACTGAAAGTACTGCTTCCAGTAAAAAATGTTTAATGGCCACTGTAAGACACTGCAGAAATCTTTTCCTTTCTTTCCTCCAGGGGTGATATGAAAGCATAGAGTTGGATCCTCCGCCAGCCTGACTTTTCTGTAAACATGTTGTGAAGCTGAGCCAAAAGTCAACTTTAATTGTGTTGTGGGGCTGTTTGTTACAGCCTAAACCATCCTCACTATTACAGTAAAGGCAGAGAATAAATAATCTACCCAATTAAAAAGATAAATCCTATGAATAGATTTAGAACATGGCACCCAACAATTAGAAAATATACTTTTCAAGTAGACATAAAACATTTATAAAAATTAAATGATCCTAGACCACAAAGCAAGTCTCAAAAAGTTCCAGAAATCAGTGTTATCAATCACATGATCTTACTACAGATAATAAAATGAAAAATCAAAGCCAAAAAATATTTTTAAATGCTTCAGTAATTCATTTATCAAAGAACATAATGAAATTTAGAAAATCTATTTATATAAATAACCATATTAATGGACTAAAAAGGGGGAAAGCACAGAATTAAATTAACATGAAAATACAGCTTAACAAAACATACTTGATGTAACTAAATTGAGGGCATCATTGGCTTTAATATAATCTTTAAGTACATATAAAAAAATACATATATAATTTTAAGGACTAAAAATTAATATAATTAAAATAAAACAGGTAGTAAAAATAACAGAATAAACCCAGAGAAAATAGAATGAAAAATATGATAAAAACAAAACAGAAAGTAATGTAATAAAATTGAAACAGAGAAAACAGAGCCAAAAGTTAGTTTTTGAAAGACCAATAAAAACTTCTAACAAGGCTGATCTAGTAAAATAAATGGCAGAAATAAAACAGAAAACTAATCACTGATACTACATTGATTAAAAAGATAAAATACTTTGAATAAGTGTACACCCACAAATTTGAAATCTTAAATAAACTAAGACAAATTTTAGAAAAATATACATTATCAAAAGGTAAATATTACCTAAAAGAAGAAACAGAAAGAACTCTACAATCATTAAAGAAAGTTATGAATTCTTAAAACATCTTAATAAATACTATAGAATTTAATTTATATAAAGTTCAAACACAGGCAAAACTAATAAAACATGGAGTTAGATGTTAGAGTACTTCTAACCTTTAATATTTTGTTGTGAGGGGAGTGATGAGAAGGGGGCACGGCAGATAGCTTTAGTGGCACTGGCACTGTTTTGTTTTGCTTTCTTCCTTTCTTTTTTCTTTTTCCTTTTTTCAGTGTATTTTGCCCATTTATCCAAAGTCTATTTGCATTTGAAGAGTATTGATCTCTCAGTGCTGGTTAAAGAGGTGTGTCCATTTGTGATAATGCATCAGTTCTACTGTTCTCTGAATGCATGTTATATTTTAGTAAAACATGTAAAACCAAAATGTTAATTAAAGAAAGTATCAGGCACATATTTTACAGGAGAACTCTAGCAAACATTAAGAAGCATGTAGTTTTTGTCTTATGTAATATTTTTATAAAGCAGGAAGAGATATTCTCCCAACACAATTTTGTGAGGTGAGTAAAATCTTGATACCAACATGAGACAGGACAGTAAAATAAAAGAAAATTATGTACTAAAACAGGTGTAAAAATATCCTGAACATTAAATAAGCAAATGCTGACTGTCAAAAGAGACAATGAATCATGAACAGTGAGGGAGTATTCTAGGAATGTCAAGTTGATTTAACATTAGAAAAATCTAGCAATATAAAAGACTTGAATAATAATTTTGATATAGGCTAAAATAGCAATTGATAAATTTCTTAGCTAATAAAGAACAGAAGGAAACTTTAGTCCACTCAAGAGTAACTAAAAGAAAAAAAAAAGAATATAAAATTCTACTACAAATATACTATTCAATGATGAAATACTGAAAATATCAGTACCTTTAAAATCAGGAAGACCAGGATACTCATTTCTACGCAACTTGGCTTTATAATAAGTAATTTATGGATGACATAATTGTTTGCAAAGAAAAATCAAAATCTATGAAATAGTTATTAGAATAAAATAATTTAGATAGGTTTCCAGACAGACATAAGATTAATATTAGAAAATCAATTTCATTTTCACATACAGACACTAATTAAAAAAATGCAACTAAAAAGTAAAGATTGTTTATAATAACAACAAAAACATCAGAAATGCAGAAGATAAATGCAATGAAAACTTTGTAAGGACTTTATGTAGAAAAATATTAAACTTTATTGATAGACATTTTAATAATATTATAAAAATACTATATTTTTATTAATTGGAAGGGTCAGCATTTGTCTTTATTTTATTTATTTTTAAGATTTTATTTATTATTTTTAGAGAGAGGGGAAGGAAGAGAGGCAGGGAGAGAGAGGGAGACATAACTGTATGGTTGCTTTACACCTGCCTCCAGCTAAGGACCTGGCTGGAGACCTGACTTGCAACCTGCTTATGTGCCCTGGCTGGGGATTTAGCCAGCAACCTTTGGGTTTGCAGGCCTGTGCATTATCCCCTGTGCTACCACCAACCAGGGCTATTTTTTTATTGTTGACACTATTACAGTTGCCCGCACTTTTCCCCCTTAGCCCAACTTCACCCAGCCCTCTCCCCCTACTTCCCTCAGGCTATCATCACTCTGTTGTTTATCTGTGAGTCATGCATACAGGTTCCTTGGCTAGTCCTTTACCTTCTTTCATCTAGTCCCCTTTCCCATCTCCTCTCCCCTGACAAGTCAATATTTTAAAGATGCTATACTTCTTCAAATTCATCTAAAGATTCAATGCATTTCTAATAGAAATTCTAGCAAGCCTTTATGGTATCTAACAAAGTAATCATTAAGTCACTGAAGTGCCAAGTACTGAAAACAGTCAACATATTCTTAAAGAAAAATGAGATAGGGACTTTCCACCAACCATGTATCAGGATTGACTATAATAGTTAAACAGTGAAGCACTGGTTTATGGGTGAAAAAATTGATCCATAGATAAAATAGTTCAGAAGCATACCCAAGCATTTATTAAAAACAAATAAATGAAAAAAACTGGCATGGGTTAATTAGTAAATGGTACTAGATAATTGTTTATCCAAAAGGAAAATAAGTAAAAATGGTATCTATCTACTTTAGACCATTGAATTTTTTTTTTTTTAATTCTAGGTATGTTAAGCACTTGGAAAGGTAAAAGTTTAAAACGTTTAGAAGAAAGTATAGGAGATGATCCTTTGGTCTTTGAGCAGGAAAATATTTCTCAAACAGGGCAATAAAAAAGCCACAAACCCTATAGAAAAGAGAAAGTGAATAACAAAAGAATTTGTTATTCAAAATACTCTATAAAGAGAATTTAAAAATAAATAAACCAGAAACTAAAAGGGAAGATAATTGCTCCATATATAATTGACAAAGAATCTAACACCCATAAATGAGGACAACCACTTTGGAAAAGCAATTTGACTTCAGGAAGGAAAATTGAACAAAGCTGTATTCTATGTCCAAAAAATCCCACTCCTGCTTACAGACCAATAGCTGAAGTTCTCTAGTCTAGCAGCAGAGTCGAGTCACCTGGCCTCATTCCAAATGATTATGACTTTTTTTCGGGGGTTTGGACAAAGTCTGGACAAAGTTCAGACTTTGGTGTTTTTTAAGAGCTTCCCAGGAGGTTCTCATGTGCATCACCTGGAAAATTTATCAAAACCCAGATTACTGGGTTCCATCTACATATATTCTGACTCTGTAGATCTAGAATGGAGCATAAGTTCCTGGTTCATGGATCACAATTTGAGAACAAATGCCTGGATAAATCCTTGCCTATGTGGAAACCTACATTAAAATGTTTATAAGTATGAATAGCAAAAAAAAAATGGAAACCCAAATGTCCATCCAAATATAAATGGATTTTTAAATTATGTAATATCCAAGCAATAAAATACTGTACATCAGGAAAGTTAAACAAGTGCTAAATGACACGTAATAAGTGCTCAATAAAGCTTATGCCCACTTCTGCAGCGGCTAGCATGGTGTCTGATGGCTAGTCCCCACACAGGAAACATTAATTACAAGAAAATGGTGGCATATTTTACTGAGCTGAGTAATGCACATTCACGTGTTACAAAGGCAGGTTGGAAGCCAAGTTCAGTCTTGTGAACTCATGAGAAAAGCATGAGATTTCTGCCACCATCAGCCACAGTCTTGATCGCTTCCAAACATTACTCTATCACCCAAATCAGTCCGCCAGTTAATGGGGTTACTATCATCTGCCCAAATCATTTCATTCCATTAATACATTCATCCCCTCTTACCCATAGAAGGTACATTCAAAGACTCCTGGTAAATGTCTAAAACTACATTTAGTACGACCACCACCCCATACAGTCATACCTACGATAAAGTTTAATGTATGAATTAGGCAGAGTAAGGGGTTAACAGCAATAGCATAGAACAGTTACAACAATATACTGTAATTAAAGTTAGGTGAATTATGCGAATGTAGTTGCTCTCTGTGTCTTTCAAAATATCTTCCCGTACTGGACTCACCCGTCCTCTTGTGCCGTGAGAGGCTAGGAGGCCTTCGCGGTGAGAAGTGGGGTGGACGCGAAGGAGGCAGCGTGAGGTAGCACATTGCCCTCCTGGCGACACCAAATAAACAACCGACGGCTTCTCTTGACCTCTCCAGATTGTCTGCCTCACTCCCCTCGCGCCTGGGGGCCATACTTAAGTAGCGCCAGGGTTGCCTGAGCCCCAGCAGGTCACGCAGCGCCCCCATCAGCGAGCCAGCTGCCACGTGGCGAGCAGGTGCGGCAGATCACGAGGCTGCGCGGCGGGAGGCGTGAGCCTGGTTCACGCAGCTGGAGCCCCGCTCCCCGAGATGGCGCGCGCGCCTCAGGACAGCCAGCAGTTGCAAGCGGGTGAGTTGTGTCTGGAATTTTCCATTTAATCTTTTTGAACCATGGATAACAAAAATGGCAAAAATAATGAAACCATGGAGAAGGATGGACTAGGTACCTTCAGGCAACAAATAACTTTTGAAACAGCACCCATTACGGGAGAGAACAAAATAGGTGGCGTTTAGACAGGAATACAGATACTAACTAACCAACGGGAAAAACAGAGAATTGTAAGACAGGCTAAGAAATTAACAAAAGTGGGAGGATTTGATGGCGTGATACTGGATCCCTTCCTGATAGATAGGGTGCTTAAGGAAGGCCTATTGTTAAAGGTGACTTTCAAACTCAGAGCGTCCCCACCACACAGTTCGAAAGACCACGTAATAGGAGTGACTGAAGCACAGCCACCATGTCTGTGGGAACTGAGGTGACAGGAAAGGAGAGAGGTGAGAATGTAAGCAGATCAGGCATTCTGCATGTCATACAGCTCCCTCCAAGCCTTAAACCCTGATGGAGGTGCATCTTACTGCTAAATGTTACCACCACGTTATACATGGATTTTTAATAAAGAAAGAAATCATATAAAGTTACTAGCACAGGGCCAAGCATACAGCAAACACTTAATGAGTGTTAATTACCCACCATGTCCTCTCCATGAAATGAAAGTTGAAACATTTTCCTTCCAATGGCACTGTGATGCTTTAAGTATTCTAAGTCCAAGCCCTGAGTCAAAAGACAATAAATCATGACAAAGGTGGACCTATCCCAGAAATGTAAGTTTAGAATACTATATTATTCTTCAAATACTTGTCCTCTCACGTTATTTAACCACCCACTCTCACCATTAAGTACCCTCCTCCTTGATAACTTAGAGACCTAACTCTCAATTCCCCAACCTTCTGTGATCCTTTCTGTGAGAACAATGCTAAGGAAATGTTTAAATGAAGCCCATATTCATTAATTCCAGACTCAAGGTCAATGTCAATTCAAGAGATTACTACAGAAGCTTCCTAGAGAACTCAACAGATAACGCTAGTTTCAGTATCTCTTTACTAAACTGAAGGGCTGGGCAAGAACTTAAAGGTGATCTGGCTGTATGGGAAATTGCCCTTGGATTGGAGTCAAAGCTGCCTCCAGATTTATATTCCAAAGAGAAAGCTCTGTTTCTTTTCTAAAAGGAACATGGGGAGAAGCTAAGAATAGAGGAGAGGCAGCATGCAGGGTGTTGTCAACTTCGGCTTTATTATGCAGACTTCTTCCCATGCTCTGCTTTGTATGACCCCTGCATGGCTTGTGATGCCAAAGAATGACCTTAAAGAATATTCTCATGAAATGTCAAAATTTTATTATTTTCTAAATCCATCTGGAAATCTGAGATTGCTTCTAAGTTCCTGTTGTCAAATCGGAATTGATGAATTGTTGAATACATAACTGGTGGGTGGGTGTTTTGAAGCTCCCACTCACCAAGCTTTGTCAGGTTCTTAAAAGATGAAGGAAGAACAAGGAGGGAGGGATATCCTGTTGGTTGTTCTTATTTTCAGTAGAAAGCTGACCTTGCATTTGCTTTTTCATCAATGAGTCCAGGGAGAGTAGTTGTCTGAGTTGGAAGTGTGAGTGGCTACACTCTTGTTAACCGCCTACTGGCCTACTGCTGTTATTTGTCCGAGGGGGATTGCCCATAAAGACTCATTACACACATACCCTGAAAGTTTCAGCCTGTCTGGGCTTACAAATCTACCCTCTGTTTACCCTGAGATGGTGTTGTAGATGGGCTGAATTGTGCCCCCTCCCAAATTCATACGTTGAAGTCCTAACACCCCGTGCCTCAGAATGGAACTGTGTTTGGAGACAGGGTCTTGAAAGAGGCAATTAAGTTAAAATGGGTTTTAATGTGGGCTCTAATCTGACTTGTCTCCTTCTTAGAAGAGGAAAATTAAGACACTGACAATGCAGAGGGGCAACCATGTAAGGGGCACAGTGAGAAGCTGGCCGTCTGCAAGTGAGGGTGAGAAACCTCAGAAGGAACCAGACCTGCTAACACCTTGATTTTGGACTTCTAGAATTGTGAGAAAACAGGTTTCTGTTGTTGGAAACCCACAGACTGTTATGGCAGTTGTAGCAAACCAATACAGTTGCTCTCTAGTCTTTCTAGTACCCAAAGAGCATAAAATCCCTAGGAAGTCCCTTCTTGCCCCAAGAGGAAAAGCAAAGGGAACAGAAAATTCTGACTCTTGATTTTTAAAGTATTGATCCCTTTGTGAGAGAAGTTTGTGATTTTGGCCCCAAACAGCCCACAAATATTTATTGAGCATTTAGGGCATCCATAGAACACAGCTCTATACTGGAGAAGAGCTGCCTCTGTTGTAAAGCAGGGGTTCCCAACCTCCGGGGCCATGGATTGGTACCCATCTATGGTCTGTTAGGAACCAGGCCGCACAGCAGGAGGTGAGCTTGAATGAAATACACTTGAATCATCCTGAAACCATCCCCACCCCTGTCTGTGGAAAAATTGCCTTCCATGAGACTGGTCCCTAGTTCCAAAAAGATTGGGGACCACTGTGAAAAGTACAGAAGCTCAAAGTCCAAAGGACCCTCTGAAATCCCACATTCACCGAGTTCTCGCTGAGTGAGCTTGAGTAAGTTACCCTACTTCCCTGGATCTCAGTTTTGTCATCTGTAAAACAAGGATAGTGCCACCTTGAATAATAACTTGAAGTTTGTGTAAGGATAAAAATACTAACTCTAACATTTTTCCCAGTTCTTGGCTAGGGAGTTGGTGTTCAATGAATGGTAGCTGCCATAGTGAATATTATTATGTTAAATAAAGAATCTAGCTACAGTAAGCTGGACCACATTTATTAACCCTTAACATTGCCCTTCAAGTAAGTTACATTTAAGAGTCTAAGGACTTGAATGTACTTCTGAGATGCAACATTAAACATTGTAAGTTTTTTTCCTGTTTTTATGCAAAATTTTGTATAATTTGCAAGTATTGGCATCTCTATTCCTTTTTTGTTCTTAAACATTTGGTTTATTTTATTGTTTGAATTGAAACAGTGGTACCACACATCTTTTCTGTATCCTGATTTTAAACAGATTGGTATTTTTAACACTTGCATTTAATTAAGTGTCATGCTTGCTGTAGGTCTTGTAACTACTCTTAAATAGGTTCAGGAAATTTGCTTTCTTTTATAATGAATGGTTGTTGGAATTTTATCAAATATTTTTCCTGCATTTATCGAGATAAGTATGTTTTTGTGTACTTCAAACTTTTAAAGTTAAATTACAATAATATATTTTCTAATATTTCACTTATCTTCCACTTTGGAAAACACCTAACTTTGTCACAATTTATTATATTTTGTTAACACATTGCTGGATTCAGTTTGCTTGCATTTCCATTTATAATTTTTATATCTATGTTCCTGAGTGAAACTGCCATGTAAATTCCCTTTCTTAGCTGTCCTTGTCTGGTATGAGAACCAAGCTTTTACTCATCTCATAGGAAACTGAGAAAGTATTCCCCTTTTTTTATTATCTGGAAGTGTGGAATAACTGTTCCTTGGATTATTGGTGGGACTTACCTTCAAAATTATTGAGGCCAATGTTTTCTTTGTAGGAAGATTTTAAGTAATTCATTCAATTCCTTTTATAGTTAATAGGAGCACTTAGACATTTTATCTCTTCTTGAGTCAATTTTTATATACTTTGATATACTTTTCTAGATATATATTTTATCTGTCCTTTTTTCTGTTTGATGGCATATAGGTTCAAAATTTTTCTTGTTAAAAATAAATGTACAGTCAATGGTTATATTTTTCTTTCTGTTACATTTATTCTTTCTTTCTCTATTCATCATTGGTATCAAAAGGTCATCAGTTTTACTAAGTCTTTTATCTCCTGCACTAGCAGGAACACATTTGTTCACTGTGATATCTCTATCACCTAGCAGCCTGCTTGCCACACTGTAGGCATTTAGTATATATTTGTTAAAAACAATTTTTTTTAAAGCATAGAAAATTCATAAGAGAGAATTGGATAAAGACCAAGTTTTAGCTAATTTCTATAGTGGAAAACAGCAACTACAAAATGTAAAGATCCTTCTTTCAAGAAAAAGTAAATAATAGTATGAGAGAGTATGTTCTTAAATTGTTTATATCAATATTCAGTTTGCCTAATTCTCATATTCATAAGGAAATATAGATCTTTAAAGACCTCAGATTCATAACAATTTCCTACAAGTTCTAGTGGTGTTAGTGAAGGCAGTATTGTTTTAAATTACACATGATAGGTAGGTACTGGATTTTAAAAGGTGAGATTATGAATTTGCTCATTTTTTTCACTGCCACGGACATTAGTTAATATTTGGTCTTATGACATGTAGTACTGATTCATCACTATTACTCATTTTCTAAACGGATGTTGCTGATTGCTGGAAATAAGGGGCCCTGTAAAAGCAGAAATAAAGAGGAAATGTTGAGAAGAAAATGAGCTTTGCACACATTGCTTAATGCAGAACTTCTGATATGGGGTTGTCAAACAAAGAAGTGGGAGATACTCTTTATTTTCAGGCAGAACTCTGATTATCTGAATTTCAACCCCTGAATCTCTGTTCCTAGACCGAATGAAATAAGGAGGGATGAGAAATCTCAGTTCCCCTCTACACCTTTAATCTAATGTATTTCATAGGCATTTTCAGATGAAGTTTGAGCTGAGGATCAGATTGATAGGGTGACTCCATAGTCATACACAAGAAAACTTTGGAAATAAGTTGAGTAAGTACTGGCCCAAGCCAGGCTCCATAAGTCCCTACATCAAATTATTTTATTACAATTTACAAATTTCTCCCAAAGTGAAATACTGAGAACAAACCTTAGGGGCCTGAGTCTACAGAGCTGGTGTCAGGACACCAGACTTGAAGTTAAAGACTACCTCTGGTTACTCAAAGGAGCCACATTGAGGGAGCCACGCACAAGCACTTAGTTTGACAAAAACGGACCAGAAGCAGTCCCATCTCTGCAAATAACCTGAGTCTGGCAGAGGAGGGTGGCTGAAATCCCTGAACAGAAGATCCCACCCTCATGAAACTCAAATCAGATATGTAATATCTGCATGGGCTGTCGGTGTAGAATAGTATACTATGGGCAAAAGTATAATAATGTTCCTGAAAGATTTAAAGATTGAGTGTATACTCAAGTATACTAAAAAGAAAAAAATATACATTATAAGTGCAGAGATAAGTTCTCTGGCATGGTAAGTACATGAAACTTTTATGCCTAGGTGATGGAGACAAAAATTCCAATCTGGAATTCATCATTCAATAGCTGTGACACCTCAGAAAAGTCACTTGGTCTCATGGTTTTCCTCTATAAAACAGAAGATAAATTTAATAGTCACAAGATTATCATTGTGCTACAAGAAAACAAGTCTCAATTATTAATGCTACAAGAAGACCAGGTCCCTACACCTCAGAAGAGCTCTCAAGGAATCACCGAGTGGAATCACAAAAGTAAGGAAGTGAATGGGATTTTCAGTGAATAGCAGCCAGTCTGATGAGGCTGAGAATTGGGCTGTAGAAAGGAGGTACAGGAAGGAGGTGAGAGCGGAAGAGTAGGATGGGGCTAGGTCTGAAAATACTCAAAAGTGTGAGGAGTGAAGAGCTGTAGCTGAAAACTTCTGGATCCAGAATTCATTCAAGCTCATCTGTTAAGACAAATGAAGTCAGTAACATTGTATATGTATAATATGTATAACTTTACATCTCTGTAACCATTCTGTTACCATCAATTTGCACTTTTGAATCCTTTCATCTCTTTCACCCATGCCCCCAACCCCTCTCATCTGACAACCACCGAAAAGCTACCCACATGTATGAGTCTGCCTGTTTCTGCTTTGTCTATTTTGTTTTCTGGATGCCACAGATAAGCAAAATTACCATGCATTTGTTTTTCTCTGACCTATTTCACCTAATACAACACCCTGTAGGTCCATTCATGTTGCTACAGATGGCAAGATTTCATTCTTTTTTTCTTAAATAATTTTATTTTTGGTTTGACAGGGAGAAGAAGGGAGGCATAGAGAGAAGGAAACATCCATGTGAGGGAGAAACATCTATTGGTTGCCTCCCATATGCACCCCAACCAGGGAATGAACCCACAACATTTTGGTGCATGGAACAATGCTCCAACCAACTGAGCCACCTGGCCAGGGTAAGATTTTAAGATTTCATTCCTTTTTTTTTTTTTTTTTTGCTAAATTATATTCCATTGTATATATGTATTACTTCTTCTTTATCCATTCATCTGTTGGTGGACACTTCAATTTGCTTCTTTATCTTAGCTATTGTAAAATAAAGCTTCAAAAACCATATGGATGTATATGTCTATTTGATTTAGTGGTTTGGGGTTTCTTCAGATAAGTACCCAGAAATGGAGTTACTGAGTCCTTCTTTTTCTCTTGTTAAAGTCCATCTTGTCTGGTATAATTATTTCTACCCCAGCTTTTATTTCCATCTTCATGAAGTATCTTTTTCCATTCTTTTACTTTCAGGCTACATGTGTCTTTCGATATGAAGTGCATCCCTTGTAAATAGCATAGGAAAGGGTCTTGTTTTGTTATTGATTTAGTTACCATATGACTTTTGATCATTTAATCCATTTGCATTCAAAGTAATTGTTGATGGATGTTTTTACTGCCATTTTATTATTCATTATATTTATCTATTTCTCTTCTTCTTCTTCTTAAAGAAGACCTTTTAACATTTCTTGAAGTACTGTTTTGGTGGTGATAAACTCCTTTATTTTTTTCTTGTATGGGAAGCTCTTTATCTGTCCTTCAATTCTAAATATCTTTCCTGAGTAGAATAATCTCAGTTGTAAATTCTTGTTTCCCATCACTTAAATATTTTGTGTCAATACCTTTTGGACTGTTAAGTTTCTATTGGCTGACAGCCTTATGGGAGCACCTTCATAGGTAACTAACCACTTTTCTCTTGATGGTTTTAAGAGTTTTTCTCTTTTTTTAAAAAATCTTTATTGTATTTTTTCCATTACCACTTATCCCCCATCTACTTCTCCCCACTGTAATCACCCACTGCTGTTCATGTCCATTTTCCTTTTTGCTCAATCCCTTCACCCCCTAACCTCCACCCCCTCTTAGCTATCATCCTGCTCTCTAATGAGCCTGTCTCTATTTTGCTTGTTAGTTCAATTTGTTCATTAGATTCCACATATGAGTGAAATTATACATTTGTCTTTCTATGACTGGCTTATTTCACTTAGCATAATGTTCTCCAGGTCCATACATGCGGTTGCAATGGGTAACATTTCCCCTCTTCTTATGGCCATACAGTATTCTATTATGTAAATGTCCCAGAGTTTTTTGTCCCTTATCTACTAATGGATACTTGGGTTGTTTCCATATCTTGGCAATTGTAAACAACACTGCAATAAATATAGGAGTGCTATGTTCTTTCAAATTAATGTTTTAGGTTTCTTCAGATATAGTCTCAGAAGTGAGATCACTGCAGATTCATTTTTAATTTTTTGAGGTATCTCCATACTGCTTTCCACAGTGGTTGGTTGCACCAATCTGCATTCCCACCAACATTGTAAAAGGGTTCCCCTTTCTCCACATCCTTGTCAGCATTTGTTGTTTGATTTATTGAAGACAGCCATTCTGACAGGGGTGAGCTGACATCTTGTTGTGGTTTTAATTTGCATTTCTCTGGTCATTAGTGACATTGAGCATCTTGTCATGTATCTATTGGCCATCTGTATGTCCTCTTTGAAGAAGTATCTGCTTAGGCCCATTACCCATTAAAATGAAGTATTTCACAAAACTATAACAAATATTTCAAAAATTTACATGGAACTACAAAAAGCCTTGCATAGCAACAGTGATTCTGAGAAAGAACAACAAAGTTGGAGGAATCACACTACCTAATATCAAACTATATTATAAGGCCGTAGTAATGAAAACAATAGGGTACTGGCATAAAAACAAGACATATAGATTAATGGTACAGAATAGAGAGCCCAGAAATATGCCCACACCTTTATAGTAAGTTAATATTTGACAGGAAGCAAGCACTTACCATGGGCTAAAGGTAATTTATTTAGTAAATGGTGTTGGGAAAATTGGACAAATACATGCAGAAAAATGAAACTAGACCACCGTCTTAAACCACACACAAAAATAAATTCAAAAGTAGATTAAAGACTTAAATATTAGACCTGAAACCATAATAATCCTAAGAGAAAACATAGGCAGTAAAATTTCAGTCATTGCTCGTAGCAATATTTTATTGGCTATGTCTCCCCAGGTGAGGGAAATAAAAGAAATAAATAAGTGGGACTACATCAAACTAAAAATGTTTTGTACAGAAAAGGAAACCATCAACGAAATAAAAAGACAACCCACAAAATGGTAGAACATATTCAGCTGGTACATCTGATAAGGAGTTCATATCCAAAATTTATGAAGAACTTGCAAAACTCAAGACCAAAACAAACAAACAATTTCTTTGTCTTTAACCTTTGGCATTTTAATTAGAATTTGTCGTGGTGTGGGCCTCTTTTGGTTCACCTTGTTAGGGCTTCTCTGCACTTCATATTCTTGTATGTCTATCTCCCTCACCAGGTTATGGAAATTTTCTGTCATTTTTTCAAATAGGTTTTCAATTTTTTATTTTCTCTCTTCTCCTTCTAGCACCCCCATGATGCAAATGTATGCTTGAAGTAGTCCCAGAGGCTTCTTACACTATCCTTATTTTGTTGAATTCCCTTTTCCTTCTTGCTGTTCTAATTGGATGTCTTCTGCCTACTTATTTTCTAAATTACTGATTTGTTTCTGTACTTCATCAAGTCTACTGTTGATTCCCTGTAATTTATTCTTCATTTCAGTCAGTGTATTTCTTGTTTCTAATTGTTATGGTTTCCTTTTTCATACTGTTGAAGTTCTCACCAAGTTCCTTGAATAGCCTTATAACCTTGTTTTTCACTTTGTATCTGGTAGTTTTCTTGCCTTCATTTCCTTTAGTTCTTTTTCTGGGCTACTTACCTGTAAACTGCCTGCATTGTCCTATTGTAGTTGAGCCTTGATGGCTGCCGGCACATCACTGGGAGATTCCTGGGCCAATTGACTATGAAGACATGCTGTAACTACAGCAAAGGAGCTGCTGTGTAGTCACCAACCCTGAGAAGCAAGACTTGCTTTGGTTGGGCTTTGGTGCTTACCAAGTCCATCCCTTGCATGTATCATTCATGCAGTGGTTGTTCTGAAGATGTCCACCAGGTGCACAGGTTCTGAGGCCTCATGGGAGGTATAAGGTCAGCCACCACCTGTGCCCTGCCTGGGGCCACCTAGCATGAGCTACACAGTGACCTGAAAATGGCTGCTACTTGCGCTGGGCTTAGAAGTGCCAGGAGAGGCCAAGCTGCACCACCTTCTTCACTATTTGAGAGCAGCACCATAACTTTTCATGCATTTGTCAGAGACCAAATACCACACTGGTTATTAGGTTGCTGACAGTCAGCAAATTATGGTCAGATATCCTCAGAGCTTATAGTTGGATTTGCCTCATCTTTTTACTGAAAACTTGATGATTCCTGCCTCAGAAGGAACAATAAAGAAAAATGAAATTCCCATAAATCAGCTACAAAATATGAAGATGTAGCGATGATTCCATTATAGTAGAAAAATGCTGGGGCCCATGAGTGACATCAGGCAAGCTGGTTATTACATCGTTAACACAGGGAAGGAAGCTCAGTATCAGATGTGTGCATTATGGTGGGATGCTTCCCAAACACCATCACATTTAGTCCTTGTGGGACTCCCTAATGGCTAGTAAGGCTAGTATTATAATTATCTCCTTTTGACAGGGGAGAGAAGTCAAGCTTAGAGAGGTTAAATAACATGCTTCAGGCTACAGAGCTCCACACGGCACAGTTGAGATGTGTCTATCTCCAAAGTTATGGTCTTTCCACTATATTACATTTTTTTGCAGCCTGCCGAAAGGTAAGAAAAAAACCTGATGCAGCATAATAAGCAGCTGATGAAAATACTTGCTCACTGTTAGGTGACTTCTGCCTCTAAGGAGTTACATCTCAGGGGCTGAGGAGCTGTGTGGCTCACGTCATTAGTGGCAGCACCCAGCGTACCCACAGGGAGACAGAGCACGTGACCTGTACTGTCAGGGTACATCTGATCCTTACGCTCACACTTCAGATGCTTGTGGGGAACTGGGAGCGTGTCCCTGCGTGGATAACCCTGCCTCACTTAGTCACCCTGATATTGCATAACAGATATGGCATTTCCAACAGCATGGCACGCTAACTATACAAAAGTAATAAAAAGAACAATGTTGGCAGCCAGATGCCTGTTAAAAAAAAAAAAAAATCAAAATTTCACTGCCTGTTACAAAAGCCAGAGCTCACAGAAGCTGCTGCCTTAAACTGTGCAGGGCCTTAAGCTCTAAGGAAACATGTAATGTTTCACATACCTTTAATTAACCCCAAATGAGAGATATGTAGTTGGTTCAGCAGATTGGGTGCCAAAACTTTGATGTTCTCACCCTAATACCTTAACATGTTTCACCCATGAAGCATCAAGCTTAAACCTGATTAAACCCTCCAGATACAGTAGACACAGAAAGTACCAAGTCACACAGAAGCCACCACTATCATCACCAGCTTACACATGTGAAGTGGCCTTGTTCCTGCTCTCCTGGCATTCCTCACCACCTTTCGGCCCACTCCCCACCAGCACCAGACCCTCTTCCTGAAACACCTATCTGACTGTGTTGCACTCCTGCTCAAAACCTTCTCATTGTTCTTCAGATCAAGTTAAAACCCATGACTGTAGCCAGCACCCTCCTCATCTGATCACACCTCACTCTCCATCACAGCCATTAAGCCACAGGACCTTATCACATGCCATGCCCATGCCTGAATGACAACCTTCCCCCATCCCAGCCCACCAGCTTAATTCAACTCATTCCTTTTCACTCATCTGATTTCTGCTTAAATGTCACTATTTAAGACTATCCAAAGTAGGTGTCCCTGGTTATATTTTCTCATAGCACCCTATTGCAACACAATTATAACTGAAATGTAACAATTAAGTATGCAGGTCTTTGTTAAATTCTGCATTTACTACTAGAATGTAAATTCCATGGGAGCAAAAGAAAAATGACTATCTTATTTATTTCTCTATTCTTAAATGCCTTTTAAATTAAGTTGTTCATTCAGTATTTGTTGAATGAATAAATGAATGAAAGAGTAAAGGAATGAGTATGGTTACCCTTTCCTTGAAACACTTTGTTTTCTAATAATCTAGGGGTAATAACAAAACGAGTTTCCTTCCTAACAAAGGCCCTGTTCCTGTATGTCAAATTATCACTCCTGGGTCATAACCCATTGTCCCCAAGCAGATGCTCCCTACCACTGTCATACGGCTGTCATAGCCTCTTGGCCACCAGTACATGGTTTATAAGCACAGTACTCCTGTCCTCAGCATGACACCAATCATAAGAGGCAAGTGTTTTGCCTTGCACCAAATTAGTCATTCAAAATCTAGTTGCACTGGAATCAGAGTTGAACAAGACCTATTTAAAAACCTCCACATTTTATATCCAAAAGCTTTGTTCATAATAGTAATATAAACTATTTAGAAAAATAAGAGTGAAAGAAAGCGGTATTTCAAACTAAAACACGATTTTGGTAATATTTTGCTTTAAATGTTTATGTTATAAAATTAATGAATTTAACATTATAAATGGGCCTTAACCTTGTTTGTAACCATACATAAAATTGTATACTGGGTTGACTAAAATCTTTTAAGTTACACTCTTGTTAAGGAGATTTTTTTCCCCTTAAAGTTGATATTGTGCTATATTTGTGCATGGCAATTATCAACCTATAAATAGTATTCAAAGTTAAAATTTAAATAAGGATAAAAATAAAGATATATTTATACATGAAAAAGTTTAGCTCATAATTGCAAATGTTGAAACCCAGGGCTAACACAGCAGTATGTGTCTTTGCTCAAACCTGTTTCATTTGTTGTTTGAGAAAATACCATGATCTTAGTTCAAATCTAACCTCTTAGTTCCCAAGTCAAAAGCAAAACAGTACTCTGAGAAGTTTAACCTCTTTTTATGGAGCAGAAATTTATATTTCCATCCCAAGGATCTAGAGACTCAAGAGAAGAATATATAGTGTAGGTGTCTGTGCCATCCATGTGTCTTAGTGGCAACCGTGGCCAATAGGCACATCATCGAAGCGCAATGATGGAGAAACAGTACTAAAATACAAAAACAGCACTTAAAGTAATGTTAGTACTTTCTTTTTAGTATATATCATAAAAAAGTATCTCTCAATCTTGCAGTTAACCGCCAGATGCTAAAACAATAATATAAAATGGCAGGAGAAATGCAAATAGATGAAGAACAAGCTTCTAAAGGAGTCAAGGCAGTAACTGAGCTGGGCAGGTGAGAAACAGCAATGCCCTCTTCTTGTCTAGTACCCAACGGTTGGAAGTGGAAAAAATAGACTCAGCAGTTGTGACAAGTTCAGGGGCAGAATCCATGTGGAAGACCATTTTACATTAAGGGAGAGAAAGACAAGACCCACGTGTGCTCACATGGACTTTCATGAGCACACAAACACATGTGGAGCACAAGTAGGCTAGCAAGTCCATGATGTTTAACACCAGCATAAAAACCTTCTCCTACTCCCACCCCCATGCCATCGGGGAACTCAGGCTCCCTTGTCATCCCCGTGCAGCAACCGTTCCTACGTGTCCACCACTCCAGGAATACGGCCACGCGCCCCTCTCCTACCTACTTAGCATCTGCTGATGTCACATTGGCTGGAGTCAGCTGCCAGACCCACCACAAGGGCAACAATGATTAGACAATAGAAAAGTGCTGAGTAAAGCAACTCTCTCTCTCCCTCTATTGAATCCACACATTTAAAGTCCTGATGAGTTTCTTTGCCTTTCCTAGAATTATGCAGCCAACTACAGCTTCAGGATCTACCAGAGCAATTGCTTATCTCTGGGTTTGTCTTCCATGTAAAATATTACTCATGCACGGGATCAAACGATTTAGTTTAACTTTGTCTGCTTTGCAGTTTCCTCCTACAAGACCGTAATTCATGTCTCTTCCAAGTTCAAGTCAGTCCAGGTCTCTTTGCTAGGCCATGGGCAGCCCTAGGTTTATTTTCATAATAACCTCAGAGCTCTTGTGCAGATAAGGAAAGAAAAACTGACATTCAAGGGTGGGACCTGGCATTAACAGCCCAGGAGATGTTACTAAGAAATCAGATAACATGAGAATCTTAAGATCTTATTCTTAGGTAAGCCTGATTTTACCACTTCTCAACATAAGCAACTGGTTGCTTACCCAGATTACAGATGGTGCTGACTGTCATTCTAGTATTGTCAGCTAACAAACACTTTTGAGTTTTAAAGTTATTCACTTTTGATGATACCCTTAACAAATGCAGTTTGTTCTAGGAAGAACCACACTTTACAGTTTCCTTAGATTATAATTCAATGTTTAAGACATGGAAAGGTCTGATAGCGAGATAAGTAGGTCAAGCAACAAGTTGTACCTACTTCCTATTTTTAACTTGTTGTGGTCAAAATTATGCCACTGTGTATGATGAGACTTTGGGTGAATTGCTTAACTGCTCCAAGCTCAGTTTGGACCTCTTTCAAAACCAGAGATTTCAATTGCTTTCCAGTGTCACACAGTCATAAAAATCAGTACACTAGACACAAATTAAGGGCTAAAGGTAACTTCAGAAAATTTAAAACATGCTATTTACTTTCATCTTTGAAAGTCACATAGCACAAGGAGCATGGGGGCTAAGTGCCATGGAAGATAAAGGGAAAGGCAGGGTTACATTTAGAGCAAGAGAGATGAGTGTGAGTTGAAGAGGAAAATGTTCTTCATAGAGCATTTTAATGAAATACTCCAATTACAAGTAATAAATGAATATATTTGTATATGCATAAGACATGAGACAATGCAGCATATTTCATATACTTAGACAGTCTTAGGGTCAAATTTTAGCACAATCTATTGGCTATGTGACCTGCAGTTCAGTTTCTTTATCTGTTGCATGGGGACCAAATTAACTTTTGGCCAATCACAAGTGCTCCACAAACTATAGGAACACCTCTGGAATAAAATGGGTTGATCTGCTGAGAGTGGCTGGGAGGTAACCATCGGTAGGAAGAGGGGAAAGAAAACAGCCTCAAATGCAGTCACATGATGGCTCCATTTCTCCATCCACCCTTTATTCTATTGCTCACCAAACATTTATTTAAACCTACTGTGTGACAGAAATGATGCTAGATTTGGAGTGTCCTTCTTTAAGGGAGCAAGACATGTACACAAATAACTGCAGGGCAATGAGTTAAACGCCAGACAAGAGGGAATCGGGGCTACTTCTTGGAAAAGATGGCATGAGGTTGAGCTGTGAATGTTGATCAAAAGTTGGCCAGAGGGTCACAGAGATGAATTATCACATTCCAAGGATAGGAAATGGCCAGAACAAAGGAGTGGCTGTGGAAAGAGGATGAATCCTGATGTGGTCTTACTCATGTTTGTAAGTCTAGGACTGAGTACACTATCTGGTGCGCTGGGTGCCCAGGAATGCACAGAGTTGAAAAGAAAAAGAAACCTATTCCTGATCTGAGAGTAAGATGAAGGATCCAAGAAAATAAAGAAACTGAGATAAATATAATGAGAAGCATAGTTATGAAATGAAGGGACTAAGACAGACCAAGACTCTGCAATAGATGGTGATGAGGAAGGGGGACACTGGCTGTGGAATCCAGATGCCTTCTCCAGGATTCTCTTTAGTCACTCACTGTTTGCATGGCCTTGAGTAAATCACCTCTGTATTTTTCAGTTCCAGATTCCTCAGCTACACAATCAGAGACCTGAACCCATTGAGCGCCACTATCTCTTCCAGTTCTGCTCCGTTTTAAAAACATTTGTTAACTTTCTACTCAGTGCTGGGCACTATACTCTCCATTGAGGAGCCAAAGATGAAGATTGTTCTCATTTGCTACCCCCGCATGCTCAGATCCTTCGTGTCCTTTTCCTGACCTCCTCTGCTCTCCTGGAACACAACTCCTGCTGCGTCACCCAGGCACATGTGCCCTCTGGTTCCCCATTACTTTCACACAGTGGGAGTGCTTGCGGAAGGTTGGAAGGGCAGGAGGAAGGGGTTGGTTGCAAGGAAGTTGCTCCCTTCTTGCTCCAACTCTGATTGCTGGCCACGATCACTTCTCTTCACAATTACAGCGCCTGTCTGGCAGTTCATCTTCCATGGCTTCAGCCAGCTCTGAGATTCAGGAAGATTATTCCCTCCTTGCTCCTCTAGGCCTAGATATGCCCATGGCAACTTATGTCTGCTAGTTAGTGCCTGAGTCCCTCAACTTCCTTTAAATCTGCCCTCAGTCCTTCTATATCATCTCTTCATAAAAGTTGTTCAGTTAAACCATGTGAGGGGAATGCTCTTTGCTGGGGGTCCTTAGCTGATACAAAGTCTAGAGTGCAATTGACGGGGCAGAATTATCAATATGTCATCTTGTTTCAATATAAAACGGGAAAATCCAGGAGAGAGAAGAGCTGAAAAGTTGAAAAAGCAAGGCTCACACTGCGTGTTTGTGGAGAGAGAGTCCTCCACAAACAAAAAAGGATTAAGATGCAAGAACTAATGGCAGACACAGGGCAGAATGGATCAGAGGGATTTTATTGCTGTTTATACTGCTGTTATTGTCATATTAAGAACAATTTTCCACAGCCCAAAGAGAAATAAAACCTGCCCTACTAGAATAAAGAGCAGCACATAATTGAACATAGCATGGGAGAACAGGTATGATTTCAGCTTGGAATGTCAACAATTTTATTTTTGCTGTTTTATATAAATTAGTTTTCAGTGTTACTAGCTAAGTGTACATATTCAGAAACTTGAAAAACATGCAAGCTCATTACAAAAACCCTAATTATTTATTTGATTTAAAAACTTGGCTGGGAAACAAAATTTAAGAAAACTGACAACTTTTATACCAAAATCAATGAATTCTTTCTTAACCTCTCAATACTTAACATCACAATTCCATGAGCTAGGACAACCTTTAACTTTCTCTACTGCAACTTATGCTGTCATAGAGAACACAGTAGCTTCCTTTGCAGGCTTTGAGGGGTAGATGTTCACTGCCTTGCTGTTAATATCATTGTGTTATGAGCAGGGTAGGGAGAGAGGGGCATTGCATCACAGAACTATATAATAGGCTGGCATGCGAGGAGAGCCCAGTGATGTGGAAATCAGGCCTCTGTTCTATAATTCATCATGTTAGAGAGATCAGCTCTAAGACTCTGGGGCTTAACCTTTTTTCACTAGAAACCTCTTTTTCACTAGAATGGAATGAAGAATCATCAGAAATTCATTCACTCAAGTGAAATCACAGGTCAAGGAAGAACCGAGACATTGTAAAATGGAAATACATTGAATCAAAAACCTCCGGTTTTAGAATTTAGGCAGATTATTTCATCACTTTGAGCCTCATTTTCTTCAGCCATAAACCAGAATGAATGACACTTATTTCTTGAGCTGTTATTGAAAGATTTGAATAAAATCATGCAGGCGGGACTTAGTCTAGTGTACAGCATGGAGTTGGCCTGCACTATGTCAGCTCCTGTTCTGCTGATAGTAATCTAATGTAGTGGCCTCAGACAATCTCTTAGAAGCCTAGTTGGGGCTACATCCCAGAAGCTTGAGATGGGCCAACATTATCCTAGTCATTTTTCAATTCAGAGAACATTCATGTAACCCCAACCCTCAGGGGGTTTCAAGTAGTATTTTGAGGGTGCTGCAGAGTTGCAAATGCTTCAAAATCACTGCCTCACTCAGCCTCCCCTCCTACCTAGCTTGCTATCATTAATTATTCTTTGGAGCTAGCAGTGACCAGCCATCTGATACCTTCCCTTCATTTATTTACCTATCTATCATCTATCTGGATCTATTTCTATCACACACACACACACACACACACACACACACAAACACTAGCCAGCTACCTGCTTGTTCCAGAAATTACTAACTTGTACTGACTCAACCACAAATTCCATTTTTTTCAACCATCATTGGCCCCTTGGTGTTGCCAACCTTTTTGCCCTAACCTGTTTTCAGCACCTTACTCAGCACCTATCTCACCACGCCTCACTTCAGCTGAACACACACTATGAACCATTTCAACTCATGTCCTTTCCACTTAGAATCTGAGAAGCTCCCAGCCACCTCTGCCAGTTTTTTGTTCTCTTATGTAGCAGAAAATGGGAGCCAGGGGAAAGCCAAACCACATGATAGAAAGGAACTCCAGGCTCATGTAAGTTCATTCTAGAGCTTTAGAATAAATTAAACTGATAAAGCAGTTTGAACTGCCATTTTAATAATCCTGGCTACTCAAAAAATGTATATAGTTAAATATCTTTATTGCCTGAAACAGAAAGTGAAGAAAAACACTGTGGGAACCTGAAGAGTAAAAGGAGACACTTTTGGGAAAAGGGTCTTTCCTCAATGACATACAATACCCTCTCCCCATCATGGGGGTCACTAGTTTAACCTCTCCATGAAGTTGACCTTGCCACCTAAAGAGTATTATAGGGAAGCATCCTATAGCTTATGTTAAAAATTATGATGTTAGCCTGATCAGAATTTAAAAGCAGTTTAATATTATAGTCACAATTCCTTGAATCTGACACCTGTAACTTATTTGTCTTTTTTTTTTTTTTAACTATTATTGGGATATTATTTGCCCTTTTTTAAGATTTTATTTATTATTTTTTTAGAGAGAGGGGAAGGGAGGGAGGCAGAGAGGGAGAGAAACATCAATGTGTGGTTGCCTCTCACTTGCCTCCAGCTAAGGACCTGGCTGGAGACCTGACTTGCAACCTGGTTATGTGCCCTGACTGGGAATCAAACCAGTGACCTTTGGGTTTGCAGGCTGGTGCCTTATCCACTGTACCACCAGCCAGGGGTTTATTTGTCTTTAACAGCAGAGTTAGCCCATTGTATAACAGGTACTCAAGAGATGTTTGCTAAATAAATGACCTGGCAGAGGAAATGCCAAGGCATGCCTAGGTGCCTTGGAGGCCCTTATTCTTTTGTGTTTGTTTTTTAAGTCATGAAGACCTGGTGGCCTCAGCATAAACAGTGCTACATAAGTACATGTAAGCTGTATCTTGTTCTAGATAGGGAAACCAACCCATCCCAAAGTCGCTGGGGAGACCATGGACTGCAAGTAAGGTGGGAATAGCAAACTCTCTGAAATATCTAATATCAAAACCATGTGCCTGTAAGATGAATAACCACAGACACAGCCTCTTTGTGTGGGGAAAAAGAAACAAGGTCTATTAAAACTAAAGTTCCAGCACATTTGCAGATGAGATCAGCAATGAACAAACTATCACTGGGTCAGACCACCATGCCAGAGGTCTTGACTTTACTCTCCCAGTACCCTCTTCTCAATCCAACAAAAATTATTTTGAAATATTTCTATTCCCTGTCAATGCAGGGAGACATTTTAAAGAGACATTAAATGATATGTATTGTTACAGAGCTAAAAAGTTAACCATATCTGCATGCAAAGGAGTAAGAAATACTAACCCTACAGGGGAGAAGGTGTATTTTCTCCAATTGCTTCCACTCCAAGAATCTAAAAAACATAAAAGGTTCTCCTAGTCTTAGGTCTGTAGAGATTAACAGTAAAAAACCAGAAGTGATTTTTTTGTGTGATAAATATAGGAATTTGTCAGCAACTGATTTTGAATTCCTTGCATTGACCACAGTGCCAGTGACATAGTAAAATAATTACAAATAATTGTTGATTAAACAGGCAACTTTCTTCTCTGGAGCCACCAAATTCATTACTTTTCATAACATCATTCTGTGACAGGGTTCACCTATACTAATGGGTTTATGTTTTGTTTTTCATTTTTTATTGTATTTTTTCCATGACCATTTATCCCCTCACACCCTCTTCCATCTCCACCTACTCCTACAATCACCACACTTTTATCTCTGTCCATGACGTTTTGGGCTTTTTGTTGTTGTTGTTGCTGTTGTTTTTTGCTTGATCCCTCCACCCTCCACAGCCCCTGCCCCAGAGCTGTCACTTGTCTTCCCATTCCAGCTCATTCTCTATTTTATCAAGTCATTTCTCCACAGAATCCTTTCCATGACTTGTACTACTTTCTGATCAGTGAGGAAATTAAGGCTGGGAGAGAAGGTCAAGACCATGGGTCAGAAGGCAGAGCAGGGAGTTCCATTTAGAACGTTAGCCACAGATCCATTGTCCTCTGCAGTGTGGATGTTCTAAAAGCACTGGCTCATCTCTCCTGCTGTGTCTCCTGTGTTCCCGCATATCCACTGATATTACTGCAGCCTTCAGAAGCAGGAACCCCAATAAACGAAGACAGTGAGTAAATCAGAGAACCCAGAGTTCTTCAGGGCCCAAAGACCTTGAGGAAGAATGTACTCGATATCAACATAACAATCATGCCTTTAATATTATCTTCCTAATGCCTCTTAGGGCAGAGGTGGAGAATACTGATGTTGGAAATTGGAAAAGTGACTGAGTAGCTAATTTTAAGAATAATTGAGCCCCCTAACTTTATAATCCTCAATGTTCAGGAGAAAAAGTGAAAAAGAAATCTTTTTTGTTGTTGTTGTTGTTGTTGTTGTATTACATCCATCCCCTTTTTGCTCCCCTCTGTCCCCCTCCCCACCCACCCATTCCCCACAAAGTCAATCCCACTTGTTGTCCCATGTCCATGGTTCCTTCATACTAGGTTCTGGTCTAAGCTGCTCCCCTTTCTTGCCCCTGCCTCCCCCCTCCCCCCAACCCCTTTCCCCCTGACCACTGAAGGCCTATTCACTGTATTCATATATTTGGTTCTGTTTTGCTTGTGGTTAGTTTTGTTCATTATTGTCCCGTAATGGGTGAGATCATATGATATTTGTCCTTCACTGACTGGCTTATTTCACTACGCATAATACTCTCCAGTTCCATCCATGTTGTTGCAAAGGGTACAAGTTCCTTCTTTCTTTCTGCTATATAGAATTCCATTGTGTAAATGTACCAAAGTATTTTTTTTTTTAAGATCTTATTTCATTATTTTTAGAAAGAGGGGAAGGGAGAGAGGCAGAGAGGGAGAGAGACATCAATGTATGGTTGCGTTTCAGCTGCCTCTAGACACAGACCTGACTGGAGACCTAGTTTGCAACCTGCTTATGTGCCCTGGCTGGGGAATTGATGTACCAAAGTTTTTTGATCCAATCATCCACTGATGGGCACTTAGGCTGTTTCCAGCACTTGGCTATTATAAATAGTGCTGCTATGAACATAGGTGTACATAGGTTCTTATGAATTGGTATAGTCCAAGTAGTGGACTTTGGGTATAGTCCAAGTAGTGGAATTGCTGGATCAAAAGGCAGTTCCATTTTTAGTTTTTTTAAGGAAACCCCATACTGTTTTCCACAGTGGCTGCACCAGCCTACATTCCCACCAACAGAGTAAGAGGGTTTCCTTTGCCCCGCATCCTCACCAACATTTGTTTGTTGATTTGTTGATGATTGCCATTCTGACAGGTGTGAGGTGGTATCTTATTGTGGTTTTAATTTGCATCTCTCTGATGACTAGTGATGTTGAGCATTCTTTCATATGCCTCTGGGCCCTGAAAAAGAAATCTTTTAAGTGAATATTTACCAGCCCACTAAATTTTCTAATGCAAAATTCAGTGCCCTTTTAAAGGCTTCTGGCAGTCTTTTTTACTATTAATGACAAGAATATGGCCTTTACTTTTCTCTTTGGTGTCTCTCCTTGACCACCAATAGAGTTAGTGATTCCTAAATTTTTCTGAGTAATTTCCCTAAACATTAACTGTGTGTGCTACCTTTAAACATTGAAAAATTCTTCCTTTAATTAAGCATTTGAGCTACTGGCTGGTGGCTCAGTGGATAGGCACCTGCCTGCAGACCCAAAGGTCGTTGGTTCAATTCCTAGTCAGGGCACATAACCAGGTTGCAAGCCAGGTCTCCAGCCAGGTCCGTAGCTGAAGGCAGGTGAAAGTCAACCATACGTTGATGTTTCTCTCCCTTTCTTCCTCCCTCCCTGCCTTTGTCTCTAAAAATAATGAATGAATGAATAAATAAAATAAGTGTATATTCAGTCAATATTTATTTGAAACCTGCAGCATCAAGTCATTGATCCAAGCAGCCTGGAACATGTAAGGAAAAGACATAGATTGCTGTGAAAATTAGAAGGGAGCACATCCATCATTATCCATCCCAGAAATACAGAATCTATTTGTATTTTCAATAAAAGGAACTTAATACATGGGAATTGATTACACAAGTGATTGAAAATAATAAGCTCATCAGGGGATGGTGAAGCAATCCAGAAATAAATCACAGCAGGTGCTACTGCCATCCCTAGGCAGGAAGATGAGGAAGCCATGTTCCCAAAACCCAGAGGCCAGAACCACCCGTCAGAAGATGGAACTATCAGGTGGGAGTTGGAACCTCAAAGAAAACAAAACTCCTCTGGAGACACCTGCCAAGGCAAAGGAGCTGGGGAAAAGACCCTGGTTTCTCATGCTGATATCTCCCGGGATGAAACCCACCCCATGTGAAAGCAGTTGACACAGGAGTGTGGGTAGCACAGTCCACAGCTGTAGCCCTTGTGATACAGGGCAGAGCAGGAACATATGAGGACTGGATCTGACAGCAAGCAGGCCACACCTGGTGAACTCTGACACCTGTGTAAGAGCCAAATCCAAATTGCAATATCACAGGGAAAGTAAAATAACCTTACAGTAATGACCTTAACATGGTTCAAACAAAAAATCATGAAAATTCAGAGAAAATGAACAATTCCATTTTGGAATTGCTGATGCTTCATGGAAAAAAAAAAAAAGCAGCACTTTGAAATTTGGGGAGAATAAATACAATTTTGAAAACTAGATGAGGCATAGAAAAGATTCTGTCTTGTGAAAACCTAAAGACATGTAAATATTCTGGAATCATCTAGAGAAAAGTGCCAAGTTAAGGAATATAAATTTTTCCTGGTAGATGAGAAGGGTCATTGAAGATTTTAGAACAGGGAAGGGATAAAAACAGAGATGTAACTTAATGAATTTTTTTTTTTTTTTTTTTTTTTTTTTTTTTTTGCAGCACATAAAATCCATTGGGAATGGAGATGTCAGGTGAAAGGTAATAAAGCCTTGAACCAAGGCATGGCCCTGGGACTGCATGGAGCCTTTTCTAATTAATTGAATGTCAGCCAGTTAGAGGCATGGAGCAAACAACTAGAAATATGAGCTCCCTGAGAGCTTAGAAAAGATATCCAGGTTGCATACGTACTTTAGGATATCATATGCAAAATGATCTAAGTTTAAAGCCTGAAGATAGATAACATCGTGCAGACAGAAAAAGAGAAGAGAAATATGTTTCAGAAGAGCCTTGGGCATAGAGAAGAGGAGCCTAAGAGGAGAAAGGGGGTGGCAGAAGAAGGAAGAAAAGACCCAGGAAAGTATTGTATTGCATTTCACTGGAAAGAGTTTTAGAAAGGAGTGAGCAATTATGTAAAACGCAGTAGAAGATCAAAACTATGAACAATGAAATACCAATAAATACATACCTATCAACAACTCATCTGAAAGACAAACTAAGCCAACAAGAGGAACAGAGGCAGAATCATGGGTAAGGAGAGCATTTTGATGGTTGCCAGATGGGAGGGAATGTGGGGGATATGGATAAAGCGTTGAGGGGATTAAGAAGCACAAATAGGTAGTTACAGAATAGCCATGGGGATGTAAAGTGCAGTATAGGAAATGAAGTAGCAAAATGGAAGGAAGGAAGGAAGGAAAAGGAAGGAGGAAGGAAGGAGGAAAGAGAAAGAAAGAAAAAGAAGGAAAAGAAAGGAAGGAAGGAAGAAAAGGAAAGAAAAAAAGAAAAGAAAGGAAGGAAAGCAAAAGGAAATAAGTCAAGGAAAATGAATACTTAAAAAGGGTTAAAAGTGTTGGTAGGATTTTCAATTTTATGGAGAATTTCAGGAACAACCCAGAACTGAATTTAAAATCAGAGGACTTGGGCTCAAGGTGTGCACAAAATAATTTCTCTCTACGTCACACACTTTCTGCTTCTGTGTTATCCCTGCTTCCTTACCATGTTAATAGATATGCAGTTTGTTACATTCTCTTTGGCTCTTCTCTCCAGCATAATCTTTCCATCCTACACCCTCTGCTAAATGCTTCAGACTCTTGATATTTCCAAAGGCAGTGCATTGTCATGTCACAATACCGACCAGAAATACAATCATCTACAGCTGGATGGAGGGCAGACGCACCATACATAATTTGATTTCCTAAGGACTTGCACATTAGCATGCATTTAGAAGGAACTATGGACATAATAAAAAGACGGATGGTGAAGTATAACCAGCATCTAACTTTTGTAGTGAAGGCTAACAAACAAAATGGAGAATGATTTTGTAATAGGCATCGTCAGTATGGTTTCAATATTTTTCCTAGCAATTCTATAGAAAGCACTAAACAGGAGAAAATATAAGTTAGAGTGACACATGTTTATGGACTAGTATGTTGCCCTCTGCTGACATGCAAGCATTCTAGAGAAGATCTTATCCGCAGTACTTAGTTTAAACCACTTAGACAGTAACTTAAAACCCAGCACAATCTGATAAGAGCCCACTTCTCCAGCATTCTCTTTCGCTAACCATTCAGTTTAATTCAACAAATATTTATCAAGCACTTACTCTATTCCAGGCATTGTGCCAACAACCACTACACCAAACAGCCACCAGTCAGGCCTCTTCCATTTACACATCACTGCTGCCCCTCCGTTGCTGGCCTGGCTCCTCTCATCAGGAGGCCTTGGCCTTTCTCTGTACAGACTGCAGTCCCTCCATCAGAGGCAGTGTACTTGGTAGAAAGGGTCAGGGGCTTTACAACCTGACTGGTTTCGATTTAAACCAAGAACTGAATGATCACCATTTAAACTCTTTATGCTTCAGCTTCATCTTCCTTTCTTCCTTCCAGGGTTACTGTGATGATTAAGCACATGTAAAAATCACTTTGGAGAGTGTATAAAGATAAGTAGAACCATACCAGAAATTTGTAAATGTTCAATAAATGTTCAAAAGTAGTAGTAATAGTAGTATTTTAATGCTCAACTGAAGATGTACCTCCTTCATAATACTTTCCATGACAATGCCATCTCACAGTTCAGATTCAAAGGGCTCCTATATGCAGCTTTGTGCATGTCTTATATCTTTAAATAGATAAAATTCCCTTGAAGTTAATAAAATTTATAAAAAGTTGTATATTTCTTCTTACATGTTTAAACTTCAGTCACCTTCAAAGTACCCTCCATTTAATGCAATACACCTATCAAGATGTATTTTCTACTGCTCAAAACAGTTTTTGAACTGGTCGATTTTGATGACTTTTAGTGCTTCTGCCATTTTTTGTTTCACCTGTTCCATGACAGCAAAACATTTTCCTTCAAGGACTTTTTTCATTGAGGAAACAAGAGCAGTTGCTTAGAGCAAGATTGAGTGAATAGGGAAGGTGGGACATTGGAGGTCACACTGTTTTGGTCAAAAACTGCTGAACACTCAGCACTGTATGGGCAGGTGCACTCATTAATCACTCATCATGCAATGGGCAAAGATGCTGAAAGTCTTCAAAAAAAATTCACTGAGGCTGAACTCAGCCTCTCATAGCAACACCAGCTGGTACACTGATACAGATGGGTTCCTAGACACTCACCTAGTAGGGGAAGCCTGTACAACAAGAGGCCCACCCTCCAGCAGATAATTCTGTTTTTGGGTCCCCTCTCATATATGATTTTACATAATGTGTGTACAAAACATGTATGTATGTGTATTATATACATATGTGTAATATATATATACATACATACACACATACAGTATGTATATATATATACATGTAATATGTATGCTGATTAATTCAATGGACCCTAAGGAACTTTCTGTGGAGAGTGACAGACCTTAGTTCTTCCATCACCAGGAAACATCAGGTTTGTAGCTACCAAAGCAGAAGGAAAATAACTATAGAATCTCCTTTTCAAGGGACCTTTAATTGTATTCCTGCTTATTACCAGTCTGTGTTGGCTTAGATTCATTCCTGCTGGAGGCTGGAAGAAGGAGGTGCACTAAATATTTATAATTCCACCAGTTCACCCCATCATAACTCCTCCAGATCACCATGCCTCTGAAACTTGCTTTGCAAGTTTGCAAGTGCGGCCTTGCTGGGAGCCAGGCTGAGGCCCCACTTCACCCACTGGCATGTTGCTGGGACCAGCTGTGGCTGGCCTGTCTCTAGTGAGACAAAAGAGCTATCAACTGATGCGCTGACCATCCAAAGCAGTGATCGCAGCTGCTTCAGTGGTAATCAACAAAGAATGTCAGGAGGCAATGGCCCAAGGGAGTAGAAAAGCTTCTGCTGTCTTGGATGGTAGTTTCGCAAGGCAATTGACCAATGACAAACTGAAAATAGCACACGTTGAGTATTAGTGATAGTACTGAGAAATGGCGTTAGTCTGCAAGCTGGACCACACATCTGCTACCCCTTGCATGAGAGGAACCAGTGCCTGAAACAGATAAGTTTCACAACATGACTAACTTAACTGAGTGAGTATCATTTTGCTTGCTTTCCCCTACATACTGACGGGAAATGAGGCACAAGTGAACGCACAGATGTGAGGAAGCCCAGCTGATTTGAGACACGTCCTCCCTGGGGCAAATCCTCTGGAGCAGAAGTGGATACTGCCCCCAGCCCAGTGGACTCACCATTGTCTCTGCATCTTCAGAACTAAAAGGGGACAGACCCCATACCTCTGATAACTCAGAGTTGAACAAGACCTTAAAATATCCAGTACAACCCTCTAGTCACAGTTGTATACCTCATTCCTCCTTACGCTGACTTTAAAAATATCAAAACCTGAGTGATAAAAGTAAGGGACGGCTAAATGTGTTACCATGATATCAGATGTGAGGCATGTTTAAAAGGCTTAAAAAAAAAAAAAAATGTAAGCCTCTTAACCTACACTGGTTAAATTTACGAAGATCAATTCTACTTCCGAAGACTTTAGTCTACTTAGGACTTTCTTAAATCTATGCAAAGTTAAAGAGTGTGCTTATTAATGTTGGTAAACTGTATCTTAAAAGTATTAACTTTCTTTCAGTTCTATTTATTATCACAGTGAATAATTCCAGCTCTTGATTATTGAACCCCAACTTGTACCAGGCACAGGATTTAAAGGTATTCATATATTATCTGGGACAATTTTAAGTACAGCCTCTGACATGGTTACTATTATTTGTCCCATTTTATATATGATGAAAATGAGGTTCAGAGAAGCTAACTAATATATCCAAGGTCTTAAAGCAAGTAAGAGCTTCCAGACAATAGCAAATAAATACAATGCAGTTCTGTATGACTATATGGCCTATTATTTCTATAAACAAACTTTGAATCATTAGTATCTTTTAAAACAAAACTAGCAATCTATTAACCTACCCTATGGCAAAGGATATTCAGTGACACATTTGGGAGAAAAATAACTAAAGGTCATTTTAAGCAATTAAAAAAAAATAGTAGTAGAAGGAGGAGTGATGATGATGATGGTGATATGATAGGGATGAGTTATGAAAAACAAAAAATTCTGGTATTTCCTTCAACTTTTTCCAAGTGATTCTGTGAACCCTCCTTTACTCTGATCTTTCAAAAGAAATAGATTTAGAATATGTTCATCTCCGAAGAATGGCAGCTGGAATATTCCACTAGACAGTGAAATCTCACAGCATACAAGCATAAGAGAAAACCAAGTTCTCTAATGTGTTTCTCAATTTTGGCAAGCATACAGATGTTTTAGGGATGCAATCATCAAAAAGTTATTGTTAATATGAGACCACAGTGCTCATATTACAGTTCTGGTAACAAATCTCCTTCAGGACAATATCTCTGGCTGTCCAGTTTATGGGAAATGGTTGGTTTATGACTATTGAGTTCATCTTGATAGGAGTCAAGAAATTATTTTCAATATATTGGCCTTGAAGCCAACTCTTACTTTAATAAGCAAGGGCTAGGACCTAATGCTCCCCTAAGATTCTCCCAGATTCCTGGGTCCATGATGCAACTGCAACACATTCATTCAATAAATATGGAATATGTGCTGATGATTTTCCTAGTACTGTGCTCTATGCAGTGAGAGGTGCCAGTAAGTGAGGATATGGTCCCCGTATGAAAGGAAATTAAACATAACAGCCTTGAAGTCACTTATTAGTTATGGCTGACCTTCTCTGGAATCTCAAGGCCATGAGAACCCTCCAGAGTATCTCTGCATCGTGGTGCTGATATTCACGGATGGTAACCATAATTCTCAAATACCTTTCTGTCACTAGTTCTCTCGCCCCAATCCATTTGTATTGGCTCCCACTCCAGCAGACACAAAGCTACATCATTCAGCATTTTCTCTGTGGATTTCTATGTTCAAGTTGGTTGATCCACCTAGAACAGCCCGGCTTTTCCCACTGGACTATAGGACAACAGGAATTTTGCACATTTCTGTGTAGGAAAAAGGCAGAAAGGGACATCAGAATAGCTGGGCACCTTTACTTCTATCCCAGCACCACAGGATGCTGTTCATGGCCATAGTCAGGCCTTGAGCAAACACACCAGACTCCCTCCTCCTCGGAACCTTTGCACAGATGAATACCACTCCCCCCACCCCCCATCCCCCAGGATGCTGGTACTGACATTCCTTCTCCCACTGCCTTCAGGCTGCTGCTCAAATATCACCTCTTCAGAAATGCCTCCTCTGACCACCCTACCTAAAAGAGTAAAAACCTCCCGTCATCCTTTCTCCTTTACCGTCATTTATTCTTATCATCTAGCATCACCAAAAAATTGCTAATAATGGTTGATCGTCTCCTCACACCAGAATGTAGCATTCATCCTCGACAATATGTCCTTTTGGTTTTCTGCTGAATGTCCATTTCCTGGTACTTGAGAAGCATTTAATCAGTATATGTTGAGCTAAAGCCAAAAAAAAACAAAGTGTAAAAAAACAAATTAAATTGCTTTAAACCTGAGCAGAGCAGCAAACTTACTTCTAGAAGCTGGCTCTTCCCACTGTATTATTTAGGTTTATTTTTTTCCTGGCATCTTACACTTTACTCCTCAGTAGCAGAACCTTAGGGAGGATTTGGAGAGGACTTATTAAAGGCTAAGATTTGGACCCATGTAGCCAGGCTCAAAATCAGACTTGTGATAAAAATACAGACAGGCACTACACAGTGTTGACTCTACTGCAACCCAACTTTTGATCATAACACAGAAGGGGAACATGAACTAAGGGAGGGCCAATTAGCCAGGACACTCAATCTCTTTGGCCACACATATTTTGAAAGTTAAATATTTTGTGGAATCTTGCTTCCTCATTCTCAGTAACCTAAAGCAGGGGCACATGGTGGTTAAATGGTTTGCCCAACATCCCAGTGTATCAGCAGAAGTACTTGGCTTGCAAATACAGGTTTCCATTTTCCTGCTTAGGAGCATTCTGGAACAGAGAACCCTGCAGTGGCAGATAGCATAAATTCAAACCTTAATGGTGTCAGGCAGGAGGAAGGAATTGTGCATATATGCACACACTCACATATGCACATACTCACATACATGAACATACACACAGCACATACCACAGAATGGATGTTGAGTTGCCCTTCCCCAAAATATTTTTTAAGATTTCATTATTTTTGGAGAGAAGGGCAGGGAGAGAAGCAGAGAGGGAGAGAGAAACATCAATGTATGGTTGTCTTTCACCTGCCTCCAGCTATGGACCTGGCTAGAGACCTGGCTTGCAACCTGGTTATGTGCTCTGAGTGGGAATTGAACCAGTGACCTTTGAGTTTGCAGGCCAGTGCTTATTCACTGAGCCACCAGCCAGAGCGCCAAATTTTCTAGAAAGATGGCTGAATTTACAAATGGAAAGATAAGCACATCTTTCCAACTCTTGCCAATCTGGAACCACCAGGGAGCTCTGAGGGGACTAAATCTTTTGCTTTTCGATTTTCATAGTTCCAAGACAATCCAAATGAGCTGAACATTTTCCACCCATCACTTCCTCAAGGGAAGTGTCCCTTGAGAAACTTGCTCCATTTATAATAAAGAAATTATTTGATGTTATTTTTATAACATGCACAGTATCTCCCCTCACAGAGCAAACTTCATCCTTCAGCTCTTCATTCAGAACAAGAACAAACCACAACAGATGACAAACATTTGGAAACAACTGATGAAAGGTAAGCAAGTAATTTCTATCATCTACTTTCTTTTCTTCCTCTTCCTCTCAGAAACTTGTTAATCCCTAAATACTAGTTCTTCTTCAATAACCTTCCCGTTTAACCTTTCCAAATCTTTAGATTTCAATCTGATATACTGTACAATCTCATAGCCTAATCCTTTAGTTGACATTAGTCAGCTCTTCATATCCAATTGAAATCGGTACTTCTTATGTGGTAGTTAAGGGTCCCTACCATCTGTTCTCACTCTATGATGGTGATCCTCAAGGAGGACCATTGTGCCTTTCAGGGGACATTGGCCACATCTGAAGACATTTTTGTTGGTTACAACTGGTGGCATACTACTTACTGGCCTCTAATGAGTAGAGGCCAGGGATGCTGCTAAACATCCTATAGTGCCCCAGACAGCCCCTCACCACCACCAAAAACGAATGATCTGGCCCAGCATCATTGTTAGTGCTGAGGCTAAGAAATTCAGCTCTCTAGCTTTCTGTGTGTGTGTGTGTGTGTGTGTGTGTGTGTTTTCAACTATTTAATTAGATGACCTGCAATTCCCTAGGCATGGCTCATGTGTTCAAATCCACAAGCCCTCTGTGATATTGTGATTTATAATGAGACATATATTTGGTCTTTAACCTTCCTGGCACAAAATTCCTAAAATCCTTGGAATTTCTAATACATTAAGAGTAAAAAACAAAAACAAAACTAACTTTTGCTATGTTAATCAGGTGACTAGGAAAACACGAAAGAATGGGGACTGGTTGCCAGGGGTACCAACCATGTGGTTAGAGGACTGGAACTTTTAGTCCTACATCCCTGACCTCCAGGGGAAGGGGGCGGGGGGCTGGAAGTTTGAATCAATCACCATTGGCCAATATTTTAATCCATCATGTTTATGTAATGAAGCCTCCAGAAAACCTCACAAGGATGGGGTTTGGAAATCGTCCAGGTTGGTGAACCAAAACACTTCCACATACCACAGTGTCCAGCTCCAAACTTCACCAAGAACAGAAGTTTCTTTGTTTGGGATTTCACCCTACGTATCTCTTCATTCAGCTATAGATTCATATCCTTCGATATCATCTGTAATAAACCAGTAAGCTAGTGAGTGAACAAGTTTCCTGAGTTCTGTGAGTATTCTACCAAATTAAACCCAAGGAAGGGGCCATGGGACCCTCTGATTACAGCCAGTGGTTAGAAGTATAAGTAATAATTTAGGCTTGTGATTGGGGTAGAAGTACAGGATGGTCTGTGGGACTGAGCCCTTAACTTTTGGAATCTGATGGTATCTCCAGGCAGCTAGTGATAAGAAAATTCAGAGATGTTCTAAATTAAATTACAGTAGGCCAGAAGGTGGAAAGAAGAGACAAAATAGGATTAATAAGTTAACAACTGCAGTGCAAAACCCACAGAAGACTGCTCACTCTCCTTGGTGTGGAATTATTAAATGTACTTTTAGGTGGCTATTTCCGAGATAGGCACCATCAAACCCCAGGAGCCTCCACTTCTTATTTATACCTGAGCTTTAGGAACACAGCTGTACCCATCCCAGAACCCACCCTGCTTCACCTTCTCCCATCCCGTTTGTCTCTGCTAAATTCTCTTAGAAAGGCTTATGTCTTTCTCCCTGCAACTTGATGTATAAAACACTTGCAAAGCTCTGGGAAGCTTAGCCATGCTGCTGCTGGTTTAGACTTCATACCCCAAGACTGTTGTTTTCAGGGGAGGGGGGGTTCCCTAGTAGTGGTCTAATAAATCCTTCCTTTTACAAGAAGATTCAGCCATGGAAGTTAAAATTTTTGTTTAGCTATAGTGTCAAAACTGAATTGAATTTTAGGATATCCAGCTAATGTGAGAGACTTGCTTGTGGTGTGGGAAAATCCCATCCTCCCACCATTGGACTTGGGAATCAGAATCTTTCCCCCTCTGTACTTTCTCCTCACCTGGAAAACATTGGGCCTTTTATTAAGTTGTCAAATGCCCATCTTTCCTGTTAGGAACATCTCCTTGAAAGTTTCCTGGATGAATCTGCTCTTTCCTTACTAAACTTGAAGAAGGTTTTGATATTTCTCTCATGAGTTATCACGTACATTGTGGAATTACACACAGTAGGGTCCCAGAAAGAACTTTACTTTTGAAAACTATATTGCCAGTGCCTACAACAGTGCCTGGAGCATGGCAAGTACTAAGTAATATTTAATCAAATCAGAAATTATTTGTGCTCTGGCTTCTTCACTTTCCCAGTAGAATGGGGCTCTTGAGAGCTGCAAACATCTCCAGTTCTCTGAATTCTTGCATTATCACCCCTTCCACCTAGAAGATGCTCAGTAAGTATTTACCATCTAAATAAAATAGAAATACTAAATAATTAAATGCAAAATAAACAAAATACATATGGCATAAATACACAACTAAAATAAATGGGCAAAAATAAAATATTTCAGGCTGTAGTCACTGAAGTCCTAGGCGACAGTTCACACATCTCATCTTATAATCATATCAAAGAATTCACATCACCAGTATGTTCCAATGTCTTACATTTCTTCATCTTTAAAAAGCACTGAAAGTCCTATTTAAATGTTAATTGTTCATCTGGGGAACACATGAAAAAGAACACACGCGAAGACAGGATGTGCCATTGCCTGATCCCAGAATCGAAACCAATACATTGCCCTGAAACACTGATGTCAGTTTCCAATGACACATCACATCTCTTGCAACACAGAGACATTAACATGTAGATCAAAATTTTCAAGATCACTAACATGTGACCAAATCAAGACAATAGTTCAGAAAACAGAGAAGGAGTGGGAGACAGCATCAACCTTGGGTTCCTAATGGAAATATTACTTTATAATGAACATACCTAATGTGTTGATGTGTTATCAAAAGTTTCCCATATCCTATATTCAGTGAAGAAGGAGAAGAGCCCATCATAATGTCCTGGTGTGGCATTTCACAACCCCTCATCTTTCTTGTTTCCAGACATGTTGATTCCATCATTTTTACCTTTTCTTATGTATTTTATTTTTTCACCTCTTAATCATCCTTCTATATACATAGTCCCTAGTTCTCACAACTTGTGTAGATAGAGGAAAACAAATCTAACATTTTAATTAGCACTTATGTGCCACACACCCTCCCAAGCATTTAATTGCATCATCTCATTTACTTCTTACAAGAACCCTAAAACAAATATGCTATTATTACCCCCATTTTTATATTAAGAAGCTGAGGCTCAGAGAGTTTAAGGAACTGGCCCAAGGTCACATAGCTTTACTAATTCAAAGTTCCCACCAGTTGTAAGTGGTATTTTTCACAATTTTTAAAAATCCTCATCAAAGGATATATTTTTATTGATTTTAGAGAGAAAGGATAGAAGAAAGAGAAACATCAATGTGAGAAATGCCCAATAAGTATTTACTGTCTAAATAATTCACAAATATGCATATAAGATAGAAATATTAAATAATTAAATGCAAAAAAAACCCAACATATGGCATAAATACACAACAAAAATAAACAGGCAAAAATAAAATGTTTCAGGCTGTAGTCACTAAGTCCTAGGCGACAGTTCATGCATCCCATAGGTTGCCTCCCATACACACTCCAACCAAGGATCAAACCTGCAACCTTTCTGGTGTATGAGATGATGCTCCAACTAACTGAACCACCAGACTAGAGCTCTATAACAGTTTTAAAAGATCTTTGAGTTCATTTGGCTTTTTAGTAAATATTTATTGCACATCGACAATGAGCCAGGCTTTGTGATGGTTTTGGAGGGGAAAAAAATGGAAAGCAATAAGGCATGGTATCATTCTTCTCAGGAACCTTACAGTCTACTGAAAAAGATGAATATTACTCAGATGATCATGTATAATGAACACAATTTACAAACCCGAGCTAAGCTGTCAGATGTGAAAGAAACAGAGACCCTGAGATTGTATAATTAAAGAAACTACCTATGACTCTGAGTGAGGAATGGCTTCCCCATGAGGGCTTTTTCAGCCAAGATCTGAAGGATGGAGAGGAGTTCATTAGCAATGGAAAACTGGGGTGAAAAACAGGGCTGGAAGATTTCAGAAAGAAGGAACAGCACAACTGAGGCTATGGAAAGGGCAGGGCAAGGTCACCATGGCTCAAAGGGGCAGAGGGAGAACAGCACAAGGTGATGGGGCAGGAGGGTGGATTTGGTTTCAGTGCCTACCATGCAGACTCTGAGACAAGAATTGGCTGGGTTGGCAGTTTAATTCGGAGTGGATTCCAGAGTGCTCAGTGAGGGAGAAGGAAAGCGAGGAAGAAGAGGAAAACAATAATGAGACAGTACTGAGAGCATTTCTGTTGTAAGCTCAGTTCTGCCAGAGACCTTTAAGAGACCAGGTGAGAACATACTCAGATTTTTGCCACCGAGGGGAAAGAAAGGGTGTTCATGGTCATTAACCCCCAACTCACACTCCTGGGGACCTCACAGTGCCTTCTGGGAGAGAGAAAGCAGGAAGCTCTTTGCCTGGAGAGAAGCTGTCTTCAAATGTAGGAAATGAAGAGAGTACAGTCAGTGCCTACTCCAGACTCACAGAAGCCAACCCTGAGAGCACTGGCCCCAACTGGGGCGAGGCAGTAACCTAATCAGATTTGGGTTGGAATGCTGATGCAATCCGCAACGTGGAGAACAAGCTAGAAGGAGGCTAGGTGGATGTCAAAAGAAACCTAAGAAGCCTTTCCCGTGGTCTTGGTGGGACCAACTACTTAATTTGTAAGGAACATGGCAAAACGTAACTGTACAGCCCCTTGTTCATAGGCAGGATAAAAGTGCTTCTAGAGATACGTATTTGAAAATGCATGCAAAAGTATAAAGCTAATTCCTTTCTCCTGTTCTCTCTCCCCTCCCTGCCTCTCTCTCTCTCTCTCACTCTCCTTCTTTACCCCTCCCTCCCTCTCTCTGTCCATCTGTCCTGGGGGATTTTATTTGCTATTTAGTATCTTGCTCCCTCAACATAGGGAAACACATTAGAGGAGTGCAGAACCAGTGATGGCCCTCCATCATCCAGATCACAGTGCTATGCCCCAGCCAGGATGGAAAAGTTGAGTGCGGTTCTCCCCTTCCCATGGGCCTGTTCCCCCCATATATGATGGGGGTAACCCTCAAAGTCATTGCAGCCTCCATGCCAGGGCATACTAGGTATTTGGATTGAAGGTGCGCTCACCCTTGCTGAGTCCCCCTCCAAATGTACCTTGGTATTTTCAGCACAAGTCAGAGACGGGTATGCTCCTGATCTGCTCCAAGATCCCACACTCAGCCCACCCCTCCCCACAGGTTCCAGGCTTCTGGCAGAGGTAGCAGGTGATGAGGAGGCTGACAGGGTCTGGGGAATGAGTAACCAAGAACTACCTGAGGAGAGGTAAGGAAAGGTTCCAAGCACCCAGCACATGCTCCATTATCCCCCTGAACTTCAAATTCAAAGGTAAAATTATTGTTAAGAATTTTAATACAGATGAAGCCTAACATTAAACCCAAAGTGGAGGGTCCTTTGGAACGTGGGGCCCTGTGAGACTGCACTGGCCACATTCTCATGAGATCAGCCATGATTTCAAGAGCAGGAGGATATTACTTTGTGCTAGTGTAAGAGACAGAGGAAAGTGTATTAACCTGAAAAATACCTTTGAGATCAATGTAACGGCAGTTGGTTATGTCTGTATAGATGGGTAAAATGGGGCAAGGTGAAGAAATGAGGGAGAGGAACTCTGCACCACCCAAGAGGTGTGTAACTTGGACCTCCCTTCTAGGACTTTGCTATTCAGATGCAAGAAAAGCAGTTAGCTGACAGCCTCCAGCTGATGGCACCTTCAGGATCTGCTCAGCTTTTGCACTGAAGTCACATTTTTTAAATCCAAGCAGCCCTCAGCCAGTTGCCAAGATTGTCATGTCTGCATAATTGTTTGAGATGCCCCTTGTTTGTCTTGCTTCTTCCCCTTGTTGCTTTCACAGGTGTGAGATCTGCACTGGTCCCAGAATACTTTCCCTGCCCAATTCTGTTCCTCTCCCCTTTTATCTTTTACAGGTATTAGCTCTCTAATAAACAAACCTTCTGCACTTAACTGCATCTCAGTATCTGCTTCCTAGGGAATTCAAAATACAGGTGCCAAAGACATCTCCTAGTTATCTGTTTTGTGCATCTGCCTGCACTCACTAAAATAAGAAATGACAAGTTTATTGCGCATCAATTCAAACATCATGCAGTACCATTTTTGTAAAGCACTATGCTCAGTATAATGGCTAATGCAAATTAATGTTAGATAAGATCCCTGTTTTTTCGAGAAGGCTATTGTTTAGATGAAAAGATAAGACACAGGAAAAATAAACAAGATGACTTTTCCAAGCACCTCAGAAGAATTCTTTGCAAGAGATTGAAAAATCTCCAGATGTGGAGGTAGACCACACCTCAAAGATAAAGACAAAGTTTTCACCACTGCCAACCTAGACACAGTTTTCTTTGTGTGTGTGTGTGTGTGTATGTGAGAGAGAGAGAGAGAGAGAGAGAGAGAGAGAGAGTGAGAGAGATATTTAGTTGGGTATCTTCTCATCTCTGTAAAAAGTTAATATTTCATAAACCACTAAAAAACTTATCTTGACCCCCAAATGAGTCTCAAATAGACCCCAAGCTTATTATGTTCAAGATGTTGCCAAATCTGAACTACCCAACAGGCCCCCAGAGACTACGTGTGAATTGGGTCTGGGTGTGGGCCTGCAAAACAGGCCAGCTGTTCTCCGGGAAGGCCCAGTGCCCTGCTCCACCAGGTCTGGTGGAGATAATTTGAAAAGTCACTCACAAGAACTTGCCTGCTTGATCCAAGGGTGACATCAAAGGATTGATGATCCCATCTGTCAATTCTTACTTTTATCTGCTTGCTCTTTATTGCAGACATTTATAAATGGAGGCTTATGGAGTTAATCAACTCCAAGTAAGATGATCATTCACTATATCTCTGCCAGGTGCTCTCATGGAACAAAGGGAAGTTTTTAATCAAATGCCAAGCTTTGTAGTACTGCATCAGAAAGCAGTGCTTGGAATGGCCCTCACTTTGCACATTCATCCCATCATTCACAATGCAATGACAATGCTCATGTCCATCTCCTGGAGAACCAGGAACGCTGCTGGAGAAGCGTGATGAGCACCTGGCCTTTCAGCACATGTGGACCTGGTCTAGCCATCTGCACGTGGCCCCAGGTTCTCTGGTCAGCCATTCTGTATTGGCAATGAAGTATTTCAATCAGGGGTGCTTCTTGGCAATGGTCCATTAATAGTCAAAATAGGTAAATTAAAGAATTGGATGGCAGCCAATTGCCTTGCAGGCTTTGCATAAACTCATAACAAGGGTCTTAGCAGGGTAGGAGCTTTCTTTACCCACCTCCCCAGGAGACTAGAGTGAGGTCCCAGGGAAAGTAAAGCTGTTGGTCTCTGGTCTTAACTCTCACCTGCATTTCCATCTGACAGATGAAGGATGAGAGGGTAGATATGCAGGAGGAGAGCATGGGGAATTGACTAGTCCCCAGGGAAATCTGACAGACATATTGAAAGAAAATTGTGAATCATGGTTGCACAGAGAATTAGAAACTCTGAATTTGTAAGACTGTATTATTTTGCCTTAATTTTTTAAGCCTAACAAGAGGAAATCGGCATAGGCATTCAAAGTCTCTACCTATTGTTCTCATAATTTGGCATCAGTTACATCAGTCTAGTTCATGCCAACACCACCGACCCCAGTCATACTCTGTACATCTAGACTCCAAAGCTGAAAGACAGCAGCCCTGAGAATTCTGGAGACTGTTCTGCTGGGTGATAGCTCTTCCCACTGGAAGGGGACATCATGCTATCCAAGACCCTTTAGTCACTCCACAGATACTCTCCTAATCCCTAACCCTGCAGTCATGAATTTAGACCCTGCCTAAGAGACACAAAGGGAAGAGAATCAGGTTATTGGATAACCAGGCAGACCAGAGAGAGGCAATGTCCTGGATCATCTAGTGAAAGAACATGAGAGGGGAGGGCCACCTCCCACCCCAGCTTTCCTGTGGTTAACCAAACCCTCAACTATTCTTATTCTTAAGCAACTACCAAAGCCTATCCCATGTGTCATCACAGATTTTACATATGCCATCACCTTCAACAAAGGACAGTGAATCTGCTGTGTGCTTTCCGGAAAATGCTGTTCCTGTGTCCTACTCCATTGACGCTTATCCCCCAATTAGAATTGCATAAGAGTAGTACGCATTTTAAAAGGTCACGCAGAGATACTGGGCTTTCCAATTAGCAAACAGACAAATCTACCTGTTCAGGCTCTATTGTAAACCAAGAATGCCAGAATTCTGACCAATTTCTGCTTTTGGCTAGCACGGCTACTCATCTTCATTGTCAAAACATACTTTTATCCAGCTCATGAAACTATGATCCTAGAGACCCAGGAGAAAAATGATGAATCCCCTGGATGTTGGAACAGGAGCTACTTTTTCTTTGTGCTTATGCTCAGCTCTGTGGGTCCCAGATCTAAGAGAAGCTATGGAAACGCCAGGTTTCAAGAGAGGAGGCTAGAAAAACGCAGTCCCAATGCCCTAATCTCCTGTCTCTGTGGGTGGGGAGGGGCATCCCAGCAAGGCCAGCAGTAGCCCAAGACTGCTATATCTTTCCTGGGGCCATTTATGTTTTGAACATGTCCAAGATTTTTAAGAGGCTGAATTTTCTTTTAGTATTCTGGGTACTTCTACCTCTCTGCTTTAGCACAACACATTTATTTGGTTTATATTCTTTTAAAGCAAACACTGATTCATATCTACCTTGTTCCAGGCACCCTTGTAGGTGCTGAAGATGATAACCCTGCCCTTCAAAGAATGTGATTAAAAATTATAGCCACTTTACATGTATATAATGTATGTGGCAGATAAATAAACAATAAGTAATTAAACAATCAAGTGAAAAAATCATATAATAAGAGGGCTACGTGCAGGAGTGTGGGTACAAACAACATTGGATACGCTGATAAGTACTGTGTGGGACCCTTACACACTCATTTACATCCTCAGGGAAACACTCTGAGATAGGTATTATTGGCTTCACTTGACAAACAAGAAAACTGAAGTTCAGGTCACACAGCCCAAAAATGGTAGGGTCTGAAAACATACCAGGATACTCTAGTGAATTATTGCAGATGCCCTCCATTAACTGAGCTGTTTCTTATTCCAGGAGCCTGGGTTCCTGGTGCCAGGGGCAATGATACAACCATCACTAGACCTGAAATCAAAACACCTGCATCAAAACCTATGTCTGTCACCCGCTAATTACATGGTCTTTATCCAGAAATGTAATTTCTTTGAGTCTTAAACTTTTGTCCATAAAATAAAAAGTGCTGCTATTTACCTCAGAAGGAACACTGGAAAGAGAAAGAAAGAACCCAAATGAGCTTTTCAGTTCACCACAGCCATGGATCACTTAACAGGGTTACATTCTGAGAAATGCACTGTTATACAACCATGGTGAAATGCACCTTCACAAACCTAGATGGAATAGCTTACTACATATCTTGGGTATATGGTTTAGTCTACTGCTCCTAGGCTATAAGCCTGTACAGTAGGTCACTGTACTGAATACTGTAGGCAATTGTAATGCGATGGTATTTGTGTAGCTAAACATAGAAAATGTGCAGTAAAAATGCAGTATAAAAGATAAAGTGTGTGTTTGTGCACTGCATGTGTGCACATGTTAGGGAGCAAGAGGAGGAAGGTGCCTTTGCAGGCCGAGTAGATGTCAGGAGGGCAGAAGGCAGCAAGGGAAGGAAGAGGAGAAAGAAAAACATGGAGGGAAGGGAACTGGGTGTGTGCTGCAGAAGTGTGTGTGTCTGTGCATGTGTGCACTCATGCATGCCTATGCATGTGCTTGGGGGCAAGCTGGGGTGGGCCTGGCACACACACAGGTAGGCACGGGGCAGTTGGACAGCATGCTGAGTCTCCTCTTCCATTTAACTCACCCAGAGCTGGCAGTAAATTCAACGTCATATTTGGGGCCATCCTTTTCTTTCAACATTGTGAGCAAACTTTTAGCTTGTAGTCCATTAGAATCTTGTGGAACCACCTTTGTACATGCAGGTCATCATTGTATGGTGCCTAACTGTGTATTGAAAGAAGTTTATACGTTACAGTGTGCTTTTAAAAACATTAGATGTGTCTTTATGTTTTAAATTTTTCCCAAGAGCAAAGTACAAGGATGTCTCTTGTCTACTAATTTAAACCATGTTTACATCCCTTATTTTGGGAAAGAAAGTTTTTTTAAAACCTGACAAATTACCATTACGCTGGTGATCCCCTAAAGTGAGGTTCCTACAGTGCATATAAGGTGACAGCACCTCTACCATGAATGAGGGCCTGCCGTTAAGGAATGGGAGCAATAACGAATTTTCCTTTTGAAGATTCAACTTCCCATATAATCCATAATTTGCTCTTTAAACTCTCAGTCCTCGTGGTAACATCACAGGCTTATCTTTCCAACCATTTTATAAATGAACACACCGAGGCTGAACGGCTTAAATAAAAGGGGACAACCAGGAAAACTGTTGGCTGGATACTCTCCATTTTATGGACTGCATAACCTAAACATTTTATCACAATTGAGAGGGATAATATTTACCCCAACCCCCAAATGAAGGTGTGACTGACTGTTCAGAGTGCAAAGTGTGAGAGTAGAGATTGGCATGAGGGGCAGGAAAGTGTTAAAATACAAAGCAGCAGAGAGGAAATGAAGTAACTGTCCCACCTCTTATCCTTGAGAGCTTTCAAGGGCTGGCTGGGGCCAGCAGCCTCAGGAAACACCAAGGCTGTTGCCTGCCTTCACCTCTGGGCTGTTTTTTTTTGTTTGTTTGTTTTTTTTTTTTACTGCTGTTCATTAAAAAGATCTTTTCCATCAGCCTTATCATCTCTTTCTTGGCTCTCGATCAGATTGAGTCAGACCCAAAATACTTACTTTTACGAAGACTAACCAGTCTTTTGTCTAGACACATCTGTCTCCTAGTGAAACGCTGCTGACCAGGGTCAAGGGTCCCCAGGGACTCTGCTGTACAACTAAACATAACAGACCGAAGGTGAGAGCAGAGGAGATGGAGAGAGAGGAGCTGGAAATAAGGTGATAGCATAGCAGGCAGGCAATTGAAGACACTTTGAATTCTCTTTGAAAAATATAAGGGGACCTGTCTGGAGCATCCCTGATGTGGTTTACAAATTCAAACAGGGCCCCAGGCCCTTTGTTCATCCTGTTCCCTCTATTGAAAATACTTTCAGTTCTTCATCTCCACTTCCTCTTCCCCTGGTCAACTTTTATTTACTATCCAAGTCAAACTAAAAGTTAGTTCCTCAGCAAAGCTGTCCCAGGCCCACTGGCCAAGATGTCGCCATTACACACTCTCATCACACCCTGACTTTGTCCGTGTAGCTGCCATCAGTATTATACTTAAATTAGAATGGATGTCTGGCTAGTTGAAAATTACTACCCATGGTCATTAGTCGGGCATTTTGTAAATTATCTTATAATTGACATAATTATAATTTTAGGGAGCAGTATTATATCCACACACAAAAAGCGTGTAATTATTATTAAACTAATGATGTGTCCCTCACTAGATTTTAAGCTCCTCATTGAGACAAGGACTGTTTGCACCTGTATATCATTCGATGCCCTGTGCCTTCCACTGTGCCTGACACATAATTGGGGGGTCAAGATATGTGCTGAATAAGCATGAGATTGTTCGTAAGAGGCTCTAATAACAAGGGGAAAAAACTCAAGGGGTAAAACATCCAGAGACGAGTTCATACCAGTTAGGCTGGGCAAGCGGTGTCCTTTTGTTTCCAATTCGACTGCCCAAGAGTTCCCAGTGTGGAACCTGCTGCCCATAGCATGAGGTGTCCCTGAGCACAGAGCCCCTCTTAAGCCTCATTCCACTGTTACCTTTCCAAGCAGGAAAAAAAGGAAAAGAAACTTGGAAGCTAGCTTCCTGGCTGTAATATACATTTCCCTTTTGAAAACAAACAAAAAATTGTCATTGGTCATTTTGGAGAAATTTGAAATTCATTTATATTTAAAAATTACGGGACAGAGGGGAGCAAAAAGGGGATGGATGTAATACAACAACAATAAAGTTAAAAACTAACTAAATAAATAAATAAATAATTGCTTATTGTTAGAGGGAAAATTGTTGAGTAGTGAATCAGATTATGGTTCTGGCAATCTGATCCATCCATCCATCCACGTGGGGTATGCTATGCTGCATTAACTGTCTTTTCATGAAGTTCTACTGCTAAACTAACAAGATAGTGCATGTTTCTGCATAGGTCTGGTCCCCTCAGAGGTCTTGTTGGCTCAATGAATGTAGAGATAGTCTCAGGCATACCCTATCATAACCCCAGTAGCTATCATGAGGTCTTAGGCAAAGAATAATCACTGATGAGATGGTTAGATGCACTAAGTCAAGAAGTTCTTAAAAGATCTTCCATTAAGGTTCAAGTATTCCCCATTACGCTACCTCATAGGGCATAATTTCCTTTTGGGGGAAAAACCAGACAAAATGGTTTTCAGGGCCTTACTCTCTGGGTGCTTGATTTATAGCAGCCTGGTCTTTCCTTGCCTTCCTCTTGGGCTATGCACCAGCTCAGTAAGTCTCCTCTGCCCTGCTCTCTCCCTCTCCCATCTTGCTCTTCAAAGGGGTCTCACAAACAGTACCTCCTCCTCCATATGGTGCTTCCTGCCAGAGTCCTACCAGATGACTATACTTCCCTGGTCATGAAGTGGCCCCATGTCCAACATCTTCTTGAGTAAGTTATCTATATAAAGAAAGCAAATCATCTCATATGTACATTTCCATTTATAGATGATCAGAGTCATCACTCTGGGGATTTTTATGACTTCAGTGGAAGTGTTTAACAGAATCCTACATTGTGAGATGCTTTTTAAAATCTGTTGGTTTAATCAACATACTTAGCCCACACACCAGGGCCAAAGCCATGAGACAGCCAAGACCCTTGAGCACTGGTAACCTTGGCTAATGTGCTGCTGGTGCTGGGGTGGAATCCTTCCGTTTTCAACACTTTCACTTGATTCTACCTTAATTTCTCTTGAATTCCCACCATAAAACACCTGGGTTTATGGTGTTTTGCATTGTCAACTATGCTTTCATATAAATAAGCAAGCTGAGATGTCTTAGGCTGGTATCTGCAACCATTTGGAATTATAACCCAAAGATCAAGAAGTATGGAGAGAATCTTTGAGAAAATCCACTGAGTTGGACAAATATGGGCCAGTTCCTATAAATAAACTCCTCTCAGAATACCACTGAGCACAGTGGCCAATGACTTACTCACTAATGCCTTCATACTCTAGAAAAGTGAGAACAAAGATAAAAAGAAAGTCTGGACCATGCTAACAGTCTTTGGGGCTATATTAGCATTGGAGATGAAGGTTCTTCTTTCCTTCACTCAACACAACACTATTTAATGTCAACAACGTCCTCAGCACTGTAAAAAACACCAAGTGCTATACTCACCCACTGGGTCTTTCCTCAAGTATGAGAATACTGTATGTTCAAAGGAAATTAATAAAGTGCTTCTAATCTGACCTCCTATCTCTAGAGAACATTGTGAGTGTTGTCATTTTCCCACACTTCAAGTAAGGAAAGTCAAGAGAAAACTGGTGGCTTCTCAGATTGGTGACCTTCAATTACATTTTACAGTGTTCATCACATTCTCAGGAACAGATCCTGTCCTTTATTCTTGCTCTGTGAGCAGCACCATTCAGTCAAACCATCTCAATGGTAGTATCTCCTTTGGCTCAGACTCTCTTGATTCCCAGGATGAGTGAATATATGAAGGAAAGGCTTCCAGGTGCTGCTGTATAAGATAGCTCCATAAAGGTGAGTTTATTTCTCTGCCTTTAAATGTGCAGGAAGAATTCTCTCTTCCTTACTTTGATTGGACATGCAACCTCACATATCAAGTCTCAACATCCTCCCTTTACTCACAGAGCCACTCCCGAGTGATAGGCTAGTTTGGACAGAGTCTGCATAACCTCAAGTAGGGGAGCCAATAGACAGGCTGGGAGGGAGTTGGAGAAGAGCACCATCATCATGCATTGAGCTGTCCACTCGATCCCATGATCATGGTTCATCTTCAAAAGGATCTCAAGCAGGTGGTTTTATCTATATTTTGTACATGTGAAAATTGAGATTTAGAGAAATCAAGTAACTTCTCCAAGTTCACACAGATAGGATATGAGTGAGAATCTCAGTCTGAGGCTTTCTGATGTCGCAGTCTTTGTTTTCCCCTGGGAAACTTTTCCGAGAAAATGAGACCAAAAATTGGAAGACCCTTTTAACTTGTATTGCAAACTCAAGAGGCCCGGAAAAGAACCAAATTTGGAAGTGTATGTTGGTTGTTTATCCAAAACTTCCCCCAGGCATTTTGACTTACCAATATGTCATGACAAACTTCTAGGCTCCTGGAAATTAGCCTAAAAATGTGCTAGTGATACAAAGGCTAACTAAAAACTAAATATCTTTTTCTTTCTTTCTTTTTTTTTTTTTTTTTGTACATTTTAAAATAAGGTCTTTTTCTTTAGTATTAAGGAAAGGAGGGAGGGAGGGAGAGAGAGAGAATGTTGAGAAGAATTTTTTTTAAATGTCAACATTCTTAGTAGTGTTGGGAATTCAAACACAAGATCTTAGGTCAGTGCCTGAGAACTAGAAAGACAAGCTGACGAGACAATTACCATAAACATGGTCCCTTTATAAATTGATGTTGCTTGTGTCCCTGGGAGAATACAAAACATAAAATCAAACAAAAACTATGGTTTGGAAACCATTCTGACTTTTCAGAGGATTAAATAAATAGGAGTTTGAGTCAGAGAAAGCAATTGGTCATTTTCAGTTTTGAGATCAGCAGGACACATTTGGGGATATTTTAGTAGGACTTAGAGCTGGAGGCTTGCAAATTACATAGAAAAAGACAGTTTACCTTGTCCCAGTGAATTCTGTAAGGATGAAAACTTAAAAAGAAAACAAAACAGCATCATTCCTCTTCACCAGTTTAAAAAAAAAAAAAAAAGCCAATTAACAGAATTAGGTAGCTAGGGCACTAGGGTAAGAGTTTGAGTATATCTTTCCATTCCCCAAGTCTCTACTTAAAAGATGCCACTGGTTAACCTCTTCTGTAGACAAGGCAGGTCCCTGCTGTGCAGGCTGATCCTCCCAGTTCACATCAGAGAGTGTCTCTCTAGGGTCTGGGACTCAGGGCCACAGAGGGGCCATTGAGAAGCCGTCCAAAGGCAACTTATGTTCCCTCATGGACTTGGCAAGCTCTGAAGGTCACATCTCAGCCTGACCTAAAGACTACAGCTTCCTCCATGAACTTTAATTCCCCTCTCCCTAACTCCCTCCCACCACAGGACCCAAACAGACCAGTTCAGGCTCCCACATCAAAGAATGTCCTTTTATTGAGAGTAGCAAGCCTGCTCCTTTTGGCCCCTCAGCCATATATAGCTAGGAGAGGAAAGGAGGGAAGGAAAACACCTAGAATATTTGCTGTGTTCACTTTCAAAGGGCACCCTGTTTGCAGGAGGGTTATCTTATATCCACACACTCTAATTTTTCTGGGTCTGAAGCAGGAGTTTGATGAGGCAAGCCTGGATCCCTTTTAGTATCACAGAGTAACACTTTTTTGAGGGGACCAATAACCAAATTAATATTTAAAAAACCATCCATTCCCAAGACACATCTGAAAGAAGGAGTGTACCCAGAAGAATCCTAACCATCTAACCAAAGGGTTGCTTATTTCCTCTTTTAGGTACCCATGTAAAACAGCAGCGATAACCCTGATACTTGTCCTATGTTAGGGTGTTGATATATGCAAACAATGGAAATAAGATATGAAATCAAACACAATGAGGCTCCTTTCTCTGAGGAAGCTCCTGGATTAGCCTTCAGCCCCCACCTTTAACCTACGGTATATGGAATGAGCACATAAAAAGTATTCAATGAAGATTTGTTGAATTTAAAGGAACTGGAATCAAAGCATGGCCACACATTTCCAAGAGGAAAATAAACATCTCATTTCTCATTCCAAAACCACAGGGACATTTTCTACAAAAGTACCTTAGAAAACACGTACATTAATCACCCAATATGGCATGGTTCTTGGTTTTGCTAAATTCTTAATGGGTGTGCCCCTTTCCTGTCAGGATTTCCTAAATAAAAATGAAAGCACAAAAATGCCCAGCCATTTCTGATTCTTCCCTTGTGGGGAAAAGGGCAAAAAAAAACCATCTTTGAGTTCCCACTTAGGATGGCTTATACTGAAACTGTGACTTAGGAAAGCAAAGAAGGTGCATGTATCATTGAACGTATTCCTGTGCACAGTGACTTCCTCATAGCTGCTGAAAGTAACATTAAAAATGTGAAATATGGTTATGTAGATAGAAAACTTACAATTCAGAGTGTTTTTATTTTGTCTTAAGTAAATGCACTTTGCTCCAAAATATTTCTAGACACCTAAGAGTCGAGCTTCTGCCCTCCACTGCTGGTATCAGTGAGCATTGATGTCACAGGGTCAGTATGAAGCAGTTTGCCTATCTTCTAATCTAATAGATTAAGATCATTCTTGTTCGAGCAAAAAAAAAAAAAAACCAACAACAACAACAACTAAAATCTTAACATAGTTTTTATTGGTTATTGACACAATTACCAAAATACTTTTGATTCGAGATAAACAGAATGCAAAAAAAAAAAAAAAAACCTATTCCTTCATATGTTCTTGTATACAACTACCCCCCCAAAATGAATAGTGTTGCCCTTACCTGGGTTGCCCAGTTGGTTGGAGCATCATCCTGTACATTCGATTCCTGGTTGGGGCATATACCTAGGTTGCAGGTTCCATCCCTCATTCGGGTACATTCTGAAGACAATAACCCATGTTTCCCCCTCACATTGACCTCTCTCTCTCTCTCTCTCCCTCCCTCCCTCCCCCCTCTCCGTCTCCCTCTCCCTCCCTCTATGTCTAAAATCAATAAATAAACATATACGCAGGTGAGGATTTTTAAAAAAGTGAATAGTGGTAAAAGACCCTAAGTCAGAAATCAGAAAACTCCAGTCCATAGGCCAAATCCAGTCAGCCACACATTTCTGTAACTAGTTTCACTGGTGCACAGCCACAGATGTTCTGTTATGTTTGTATTGTCTATGGCTGCTTTCACCCTACAACAGCATGACTGAGTAGTTGCAACAGAGATCGATGCTGGCCCCAAAAAGCTTCAAGCCTTTACTATCTGGCCTTTTAGAATAATAGTTTCTTAACTTCTTCCCTGTATTGTTTCATGCAACTTGTTATCAAATAAGTGGCGTCTTGTTATTTATATGTGCCTAATATACCTCATGCCTGGGAAGGGCTTAAAATCACAACTGGGTTTTATAGTAACAGAGAAAACATTTGGTTTTCATATTCAAGGAAAAATGATTATCAATTCTAAAGTCAAAATACAGAACACAGTTTTAAAGGATAGCCCAAAATTTTTGCTCAGGAAGGTTGGTGACCTTTCTCCTGCCTATATGGATTATTTTGGATGCACCTTGGAGAGAGCTCAGAAGTAGAAAACTTACCTGGAAAGACTATAGACCATAAAAATAGGCTCCTGAACACAGGTGTGGTCAGATGTGTGGCAAGTCCCCAGAACAGTGATGTGAAGTCAAGATACCTGTCTTCACAGATTCCTTTTGACAGAACAGATGCTGCTTCACCACTCAGACTCTTATCAACATACATCTCATAGGTACATCATTAGGATTAGGATGAATTGCTGGAGCAGAACTCCAACAACACAGCTAAGCACTAGCAAGGCCCATATAGAAGCCCATCAGTATCTTAGACCCAGGCTCCTTCCATCCTGTTGCTCTGCATTCCTAGTCTGTTGCCAGCCTTCACAGCCTTCAACATGGCCCCTAGCCCATCTGCATTCTGTTCAGTATGATGGGATGGTGTGGGCAGCAAAGCAGCATCAAGGGCCAGGACTCAGTCACTTGGCCCTAAGGGCCTGCAAGAGAGGCTGGCAAAGGTGATCGTTTATTCTGGCCAGCCATGGACCCAGATGAAATTCAGGCATTGAATTCCATTGCTTGAAGGACTGGAATCAAGGGACAACTAGCATGCTCTTCTACAAGAAAGAAACATAGCCTCAGGTTAGATAAACTTAACAAATTATTTCTTGAGGGCAGATGTGAACTGGAAAAAGAAATAACAAATTCTCTAAAGAGAGAAAGGAAGCACCACCAAAGTTGGAGAAAATACTTAAAAAAAGAAGAAGAAGAGAATAAGCCTGATGAGACACTTCCCCAAACTTCTCCTGAGACCAACACTATTCCATAGACTTAGTTCCAAAGTTCATATAGTCCTTAGGGCTGGCCTCAGATCAAAGGTCATGACCTTACTACTAAAATACAGACTGTGTCTGGTTTTCTGCCATCATGTGATGTCCTGCTCCGAGTCTGTAATAAGAAATGCCAACGCAGGGCAGAACCACCAGGAAGCTCATTTGCAAAGCCATCTTGCAGAACAAAGCACAGCTACAGCCTAGCCAGGACTCCTGAGAGCCCCATCCACACTGCAAATGGAAAACAACAGGAAAGAAGTGAACAGACACGCTCCCCACACTGCCAGAGCTCAGCTAGCCTGCCCCAGATGAAAGGAAGGAAAAATGAATGCCGACACCTGTGACAAAGAAGTACAGGCTAACCCTGTGTTCCATTTATTTCAGGCTTCCTCCAAGCCACTACTTGTCATTTTGAAGGTTTACTTGTCAAGACAAACACAGGCAGTGCTTAAGCCATACCAAAAGAGAGAAAAAAAAAAGATCCAAAAATGAAATCCACCTTTGCCAAAGGGAGTTGTCTGTCATTTATGGCAAAAAGCACTGGTACTGCTGGTGCTATCCAAGTAGAAAAGAGAAAACAAACAATCCCATTAAAACATGGGCAAAGGAATGCAATAGATATTTCTCCAAAGAGGGCATACAGACAGCTAACACATGTATGAAAAGATACTCATCACTAACCATCAGGGAAATGCAACCCAAAACCACAGGAAGATATCATGTCCCACTTGTCAGAATGGCTATCACCAAAAAATCAACAAGACACAAGTGTTGATGAGGAGGTGAAGGAAAGGGAGCACTGTTGGTGGGAATGTAAATTGGTGCAGCCACTTTGGAAAGCAACATGGAGGTTTCTCAAAAAATTAAAAATAGAACTATTATATAATCTAACAATATCACTTCTGGGTATATACCCAAAGAAAACAAACTCACTATTTCAAAGAGACATCTGAACCCCTATGTTCACTACAGCATTATACATAACAGCTAAGACATGGAAACCACCTGAGTGTCCATCAACAGGTGAATGGATAAAAAAAGGCAGTGTGAGTATATTGTGGAATACTATTTAGTCATGAAAAGAAGAAAACCCTGCCACTTGTGACAACATAGATGGACTTACAGAGCATTATGGTAAGTGAAATAAGTCAGAGAGATAAAGACAAATACTGCATAATCTCACTTATGTGAAAACTGAACTCACAGAAACAAAGAACAGATTGGTGATTTCCAGAGGCAGGATACTGGGAGGTGGGGAGCTCGGGGAAAATGGGTGAAAGTGGAAATAAATTCTGGGGTTATAATGTATAGCATGGTGACTATAGTTAACAATAGTGTACTGTATATTATTGGTTGCTAAAAGCCTAAAACCTAAAAGTTCTCTGTACAAGAAAAATATATTTGTAACTATGTGTGATGATGGATGTAGCTAGCTTATTTGATAATCACTTCATTGTATGTGTGTGTGCATGTGTGTGTGTATGGGGGGGGGGGCAAATTATGTTGTACACCTGAAACCAATAAAACTGTTATATGTAATTATAGCTCAATAAAACTAGGGGGAATGAGCAGAAAAATAAAAGTAATATGAATTTAAAAAGAGAAAAGAAAAGAGAAGAAAAAGAAATATATTATCCAGCTTTCCCACCTTTGTCAGTTAGAGAAAGGAGTCCCTGGGAGGAGATCTCTGCAAGCGTGGAAAGAAGGATGCGGTGATGGCCTCTTTTCCCAGGTACCTTGCCTTGTCTTACTGGCTTCCCTGAGGGGCTACTGTATGCTCAAAGAGGGAGAGACATGGCTGTGCAATTCGTGATGTCCCCTGCAGCACTCATCAGCGTGAAGCTCAGAGAACATGGCCAAGCAGAAGAAGGACTGCAGGCATCAACCACTACCTGCAGGGAAGTCAGAACCAAGACCAGCGCTTGGTTAAATCTTCAAGTTTGCTTTTCATTCTCACCCACATTTCCTCTTAGCGTCCTCTGCCCTACTTGTTGATCCTTCACCAAGGAATTCCCAGACTGCTTATCAGGCACTTCAGCCACGAGGCCTGTACCAGTGCTGCCACAAGTCTAGACTTCCCTCAGCATCTCCTGCTATTAAAATGCTCTCTCTGTGCCTTTCATTTCACCACAGGAAAATGATGTTAGAAAGGAGCTGATAAAGCACTTCCCTGAAAAATTCTTGGGTCAAAGAGGAAATCAAATGTGCATTTTTAGAATTTTTAGGAAAAAAAAATGATGTTGACAAAACTACATATCAAAATGTATAGTATGCAGTGAAATCTTTTTTTAGAGAAAACTGGTCTTATAAATGTCTTCAAGATTAAACAAGAAAGAATGAAAATAAATTGAGTAGAATAAGGGAGAAAATAGATCAATAAACAAGTTTAGGGGAGAAAACTGGATATAACTATAGATGAGAAATAAGATTATAAGGGAATAGTATGTTTAATTCTATGCTAATACACTTAAAAGTGTCAAAACAGTAGAAAATTTTCCAAAACAATTAAACAGACAAAAAAGTTCATTACAAAAAACTAACTTTTGAGGGAGGACTTCCATACAGTATCACCTGTAATTGTAATATTAAAATGACATGATGAGCCTGGTCCGTAGCTGGAGGCAGGTGAAAGGCAACCATACAGTGAAGTCTCTCTCCCTCTCTGCCTCTCTCCCTAACCCTCTCTCTAAAAATAATAAAAAGTAAAATCTTTTTTAAAAAATTGAAATTAGAATTAAAAAAACAGCATGATGGTGGTGCAAAGTGCACAAAACTGTTTTAGATTTTGTTTTTCTTCATATTCTGCTCTGTTAAGGGGAGTAGACATAAAAATGAATGTTTGCTAGAGGGTGATACTATTAATAATAAAAATGTGAACACAAGCTGCTCTAGGGACACATAAAGGGGTTTCCTGCGCACCCTCTAGGGAAGAGTTGACACAAAAGCTGGACTGAGGGGCGACCCCAAGCACAGGGAAGGATCCAAGAATATATTGCTTTGAAAAATAGCAAGATTACTGAGTTAGAGCACAGCATGCATCGGGGACTCTAAAGGACGTTCAGCTGGAATAGGAATCAGTGGCCAGATTGTGAAGGGATTGGATATTTTGGGGATGCACGGGTCCAGGGCTCTTAAGAAAAATGCTGTAAGTTTCAATTTCCCAGCACCATACTCAGATGTTGGGATTTGCTTTGCAGTTCATTTAAGGTCATAACCAGGGTCAAAAGCCACTGTTGCAGGCTTTGGGTCACTACTGAAGCAAACATATTATGTGAGTCTGGCTAGTTCAGTCAAGTTACTCTGGCAGTGTATGGCACTGTGTTAGAAAAAAAGACACTGGAAACAATGGAAGCACCAAAGCCACAGACATGAGAACATACTCATCTAAGCTGTTACCCACCACAAGCTCATGGCAGAATCCCCCCTGGGGCATGTACCTTTCAACTCCCACTTCAGTCTGCACCACAGGGCCAAGTGGAATTTCTAAATGTTGGCAGGCAATGCCTAAAGTCACATCAGTTAGACAACCGATGACTTTGTGAGACAGACCATGACCGCCTCTCCCTGCAAAATGACTGCCATGAATTTTTAAGTTGGTGAAGCTTTTCTATATAAAGAGGGCAAGTAAGAAAAAAAGACCAAGAAGTTTAGCGTGAAGACTCTAAAGATCCCACTCAGTAGAATCTCATACTTATGTAGTGGGATCTCCAAAGTGATACGAGTGTGTGGGCAAGATAGGTATGAATCTCTAAAACTGCTTTTTCCCCTCTCCCAAGAGGCCTACATCATTCAAGTAAAAGTGCACATGTTTGTGTGTATGTGTGCATGTGCGTTTGCCTTCTGCGCACCTTTGAAATTCTTCACATGATTGGAGAAGTGCTTCAGAAACCCAACATACTGGTTCCCCAACCTATACCCTTAAATGGTAGAAGAGTTGGGATTACCAAAATCCCCTGTACTCGGTACTTGGTTTCATACCAGGCATGCAAGAACTAATGGAGATTTCACAATATGGAAGAGACAGCATCTTTTCATTCGATTTTAAATTTCTATCAGATGAATCAGGAATGCTGCCCTGAAAATAAATTATTTCATTGCTGATAAACTTGGCAGTCAGTTTCCTTGCTAAACCCAAGATATGAATGAAACTATGGGGAATAAAAGTTAATATAGTTGTTTTAAGGGCAGAAAAACAAAAGGAGAAGGAGAAAAGGGAAGATGGAGAGAGGGGGAAACAAAAGAGTTTTGCTTTTTGACTTCTTCCTTTTAATATTTAATATTGAAGAACTAAGGTTTTCCCAACATGATGTTGATGGAAACAAATAAGCATGGTCAGAGAAGACATAAAATGATGATTCCAAGGTGATCCTAGACTTAGGCCCAAGTTCAGTCTTCAAGGCTCACACACTGATCTCAGTGTGACGATTATTAATCTTACTACAAGGATGCGTGGTAGTGTCAAGATGGGTCTGGAAGAAATATGAATTATACAATATCCCTTGAATCCCTATGGCTGAGAGTCTGGACCTAGAATATCACGACAACATATTCATATGAATTTTAAAGACAAAATACATAGGGTCCAAGAGGTTCTGAGTTTATGGAAGCAAGAGTCAACAATATTCAGCAACATGGGAAGTCTAAGAGAAGCTCAAATTCAGGGCTCTGTTTATCCCATTCTACCAAGTAGGGATTCTCAGTCTCCCTCCCACTCTTCCTCAGTGTTCTCTAAAGTCAGAATGATCAGTTATTCTTCTGCACATAATTGGCCATTCATGAGATGCAATCAAGATTATTTTAGTGCAATTAATCTATTTTCAGAAAACTGAATAATGTCCTACAGCGGTTTTTTGGTTTGTTTGCTTGTTTGTTTTAAGATTTTTTATTATTTCCAGAGAGAGGGGAAAGGAGAGAGGCAGAGAAGGAGAGAAACATCAACGTATGGTTGCCTTTCACCTGCCTCCAGCTAAGGACCTGGCTTGCAACCTGGTTATGTGCCCTGGCTGGGAATTGAACCAGCGACCTTTGGGTTCACAGGGCAGTGCCTATCCACTGAGCCACCAGCAGGGCCCATGTCCTACAACATTCTAAAACTATGTCCTTCACTCTCCCCATCAAAAGACTCCAAATTTGGATTTACCTTGACTCTCCCCAATTGCTGCTGTTCTTCAACATTTCTTCTTAATAATGCAATGTTATGTAGATGGGCAGAAATATGTTGGTTCAAATTCAGCCTCCTTCACTTATGAATGCATAATTTAGAAAAAGTTACTTAATCTATGTTTCACTTTCCTCAGCTATAAAATGAGGATGCCTACTACATATGTTTCTTTTCAAGGATCAAGTAAGATTTTACACGTGAAAGATTTCCATGTCTGGCATCTGCCAGTTCTCACCTGTGAGTGTTATGAATATACATCAGTGGTTTCCAAATTCTAATGGATCTGAGAATCATTTGGAGCTTGCTGAAATGAAGATTCCTGGGTACCAAACCCAAATACTCTGATTTATTAGGTGTAAGAAGAGACCCAGGAAACTTCCTTTAAAGAAACTAGATCAGATGGTACAGATAGTCTTTAGATTTTATCTTCTGAAAAATTCTCCTATAAGAGTTGCTTCCTACATAGGTACTTCACTGGCCTGAAGAGGCAACCGGAGGGCAAGTTGGCTCTCAGAAGGCCCATGAGACCCCTAAAATACCCTAAAGTATCCTGAAGTGTTCCTATTGGGAAAGACAGATTCTAATATCAAGAAAATAGCTGAAGAGGTAACAGCCCAGGAATTTTTTAGATCATTTCTCCATAGTCATCAGCAAGGGCTGAGAAAAGGGCACCAGTTTCATCCTCTTTTATTTAGTCAAGTTATTTTGTTCCATTACTATCAGTTTTCAGGTGCACAGCTGAAGCCCAAGCTGCCCATTATGGTGATATTTCAGGTCTCAGTGGAGAGGACGTTTCCTGCCTTCCCAGTGGACAGTGTGCCAAGAGCAAAGCACTCATTTCCAGCTTTGAATGCACGTTCCATCTGGAGCATCAAACTCCATTAAGACAGACTAGATCCTGCTGCTGAGGCTGTGTGGGAACTGGGGCACATGTGTGTCCCATCATTTAGGTTTGGTTTGCCTTGCATTCTCTCCCAAGAACGACAGAACTGCATGGAGAGCTTTGAGCTGGGAATGGCACCTTTTGGGACCCCTAACCAAAAGGGGGCAAGAGATCTAGCAAAGGAACCCACAAACAAAAATTCATGGTGCTAATGCAGAATAGGGGGTCCAACAGGCAGGGAGCCTGGAGCAAAGTGGCATTGCCTGGAATGGGAAGCCTTGTAAACAGCTCCCTCTGGACTGAAAAGTGCCTAAGTTGTGGTCCCTTACACTCTGCAGAGCAAATTGGAAAAATGCCACCTCCCTGGGAACCACTGAGCGATGTGAGTGATGTGGATTCCTGCTGCCTTCTGCTCTTTGCTGTGGTAGAAATGGCCTCAAACTCGGCTTCCTGGCAGTATTTTATCTGCCTTATTCAATTTCCTCAGTAGTTGAACCACCAAGAGACCCTGCATGCTGCCCCTATCCCTGTCTCACCTCCAAGGGTAACCTCAGTCATATCCCTTCATGCCCTCACAGTGCTTGGTTATTCCAACTATAAACCAAAGTGAATCATGAAATATTTCACCAGAGCACATTAGAACACACACAGAGAGAAAGAAAAAGACTGAGGATTTTTTAAAAATTTGTCCTCCTCTTGTTAGTCCATATTTTTATATTTATATTGACTTGCTAGTGCTTTTCTTTCAAATATTTTCAATTAAAAAATTCATAGTTACCAGGGCACATAACAAGGTTGCAAACCAGGTCTCCAGTCAGGTCTGTGGCTGGAGGCAGGTGAAAAGCAACCATACATTGATGTCTTTCTCCCTCTCTGCCTCTCTCCCTTCCCCTCTTTCTAAAAAATAATGAAGTAAAATCTTTTTTAAAAAAAAAAAAAGACTTAAAAAAATAATAAAATCTTAAAAAAAAAACAAAAAAAAAAATTCATAGTTAAAGAATGAACTAGCACAGCACAACAATTAAGAACATGGGTTCAAATATGCTTTTGTCATTTACCAGCTGAGCATTTTGGGGCAAATTATTTAATCTCTTTAAACTACCATTTCCTCATCTGCATAATAAAGACAATATTAGTACCCATCTAATAGGATTATTATAAGGAGAAACTAATACAATCTCTGTAAAGTACTTATATAATAAGTGCTCAATAAGCTACACTGGTTTGATTCATGGTAGCATGCCCCCTATATACATGAAGATATACCTGTCCAGTGACACTCACAGGCCTGCAGCCCCCAAACTAGGATCATTATAGTCTGGTGTACTCACTCCCCATACACATATGTACACATTTTCTTTGCTGAATCCCCTTTCAATAACAACATCCATATGTAAGAGGATTGAAGAGGCCAAGCATGAGATCTATTGAAAAAGTTGCATCTCATGAGCCAATATATCAATTGGCTGCATGATCTTGGCCTCATTTAGAACTTCAAGCTAACAAGCATCAGGCAGATACTGTGAATAGCAGTTACCTAGAAACTGTGGCTCCAGAGATGGGTTCTATAACTCTACAGCCCTGCAGATCTTCTCAAGATAGAAAGGATCCCATGTACTTTTAGTGATTAGTGGTGATATTACTGGAAGAGGTAACGTGCGCGCGCGCGCACACACACACACACACACAAATTTTGTGTTTCACTGACCAGCATCTTTGGTGTCCTTCTCAAAAAGGACATGGGGCCCCAGGAGATATTTTGCTCTTGTAATCAATCAGGTCTCCCCCCCAAGTGACATCTCCTATTTTTCTTCAACTTTTCTACCCAATTCCCCATCTGTGGGGCTCTTCTCTGTCCACTCCTCTGTGCTTCTGGTGAGCACTGAAACCACCTCCCTGGAGGATCACCCCTGTCCTCTGAGCACTATTGGGACCAATATGTTGACATCCTGAAGCTTCCAAAGCTTATCTTCTGGGGTCCTCAGTCCACCAAAGTCACACCATAGGCCTCATAGAAGTAGGACCTATACCTCTTTTGTAGACTATCTTTGCCCCACTGGATACCATTATAATAGTGTTGTGCAAGGATGTCTTACAGAGTTTCATAAAGAACTCAGATTTCAACCTGCATTCCATTCATTTAGAACTCAAATCGTACTCCATGAGAGGCTGGGCCAGAAAAAAGCAAAGTGATAGTGTAAATTACTCAAAAGTCTCCTTCCCCCTAATGGCCAATAGACTAAGTTTCTTTCACCACACCAAGTGCATCTAACCTTCTCTCTCTCTCTCTCTCTCTCTCTCTCTCTCTCTCTCTCTCTCTCTCTCCCCCTCTCTCTCTTTAGGGTAAGTTTTCTCCTAGGAGGCTCATCTAGCATTCATGCAAATTCATTTTTACAGGTCCTGCCCCATTAGGAGTCCTGCTGTATCTCAAGCAGTAAACATAGCTTAGTATCAAGCTGGAACCTCCCCATATACTAACATAGAAATGAGCTTTTCCAGCTCCCCTGTTTCTTTTTTTTTTTTTTTAATTTTTTTGTTTGTTTGTTTTTTTAAGATTTTTTTATTTAATTATTTTAGAAAGAGGGGAAGGGAGAGAGGCAGAGAGGGAGAGAGACATCAATGTATGGTTGCCTTTCACCTGCCTCCAGCCACAGACCTGACTGGAGACCTGGTTTGCAACCTTGTTATGTGCCCTGGCTGGGGAATCGAACCTGTGACCTTTGGGTTCGCAGGCTGGCACCTTATCCACTGTGCTACCAGCCAGGGCTTCCCCTGTTTCTCATCTGATTTCTAAAACTCTGAATGAATCTGAACTTCATGAGAAAAATGAGATCCCTGATGTTCATTAACCCCCCAAAGCCCATCATTTAAAAAAAAGTTTTTCAAAACTTGTTTTTTTATCATGGTATAATATACACTACATAAAATTAACCACTTTAAGTATACAGTTCAATGGCATTAAGCACATTCACACTATTATACAACTATCATCACTAGTTACACCCAAAAGTTTTTCTCCTGCTCAACAGAAACTCAGCCCCCATCAAACACTAGCTCCGTTCTCAAGTTCTCTCAGCCTCAGCAGCCACCATTCTTCTTCTGTCTCTGTGAACTTGATGACTCTGGTACCTCACATAAGAGGATCACACAGCATTTGTCCTTTTGTGACTGGCTCATTTCACCAAACATAATGTCTTTAGGAGTCATCTATGTTGAAGCACATGTCAGAATTTCTTTCCTTTTCCAAGTCAAATAGTATTCCATTGGATGTATCTACCATATTTTCTTTATCCACGCATATGTTGATGGGCACTTGGGTTGTTCCCATAGTTAGCTATTGTGAATTTATTACTTTTTGGATTAAGCAATCACACACTTTTCGAACTGAAATATCTTTTGAGAAGAGGAAAGGTTCCAGGTGAACAATCATGCATTCTTTTTATCACATTCATCTGGGGGGCCACTGAGGATCTGAATACTTATGTAGAGTATTTCATTCAATACTCCCAACAATGTGATGAAGTAGGGATGTTCTTTGCTGTATAATTAGGACCTTAGAGAGTCAAAAGCTTGTTCAGGATCACAAACTAGACATCTTGGGAGGTGATGGGGAAGGAGAGGAGATTCAACCCAGCCTTCTGACACCCTAATTTTTAATTTGAGATCCTCTAGTATTTCAGGGGTCACCCACTACTGTTATAGAGCTTTATAAAATTTGACTTTCCCTTATTATTTTCCTTGTCTTTTTTTTACTTTCCTGTACAATGATTAACAATAGAATTCTTAAAATAAAAAACTTGCTGCTTGCAGGGAGCAAGGAGAGGAAGAAGTGGTTCTGAGGACATTGTGTGCCAGGTGGTCGGGAGAAGCAGCCATGGGCTTGAGCTATGGAGAGAGGTGCATGTATTTACCTGTTACCTGGAAAACCCATTAGAAGAAATTCTGGTATAATCTTTCATTTGTATAGCCTCAAAGTTTGTGCTAGAAAGTAGGTATATCTGGTCCTGTGTGTAATGGCTGTTAAAAAAGAAAAAGTAAATTTTAGTGCATACCATGCCTGGGAGAATTGACTAGAGAATTTTAAAAGACTAAAGCAATAAAACAATAGCAAAAATTCACAGAAAAAGCTAAGATGCAGATGTACCTGTGAAGATGAGAGCACTTCCTATGGGAGTGAAAGCCAATTACAGCGCTGCTCTGAGAACACGTGTTGGGCATCTGATCATGTGATCATCACCCCCTTTTGTGTTTTTCCAAAGCCCATCATTTAAAAATTGTAAATTAATAAGTGAAATGCTGAGGATTTGAAAATACTCTTCCTCAATGAAATACTGAATATAAAGCTGACTTGATACAAAACTATGTTGCCTTTAACCTTCTTCCCCAGCTCATGTTTTTGTATCTTACCACCCTGCCCTTGGCTCTCTGCCTATTGGATGAGCATGGCTCTGGCCTCCTTCTGTCCTAACACAGAAGTGGCCTTGCCTTTAAACTTCTTGCCCCTAACTGCCTTTCAAACTGTACCTGTCTTAGGTTCAACTCCCAGAGGCTCTGAACTCCCAAACTAACCAATTAGCCTGCCACTGTGAGGGTGGACTGATAAACTAACTCTCTCAGGTTTCACAATCCCTATTTTAGAAGCAATAACTTAACGCAAAGACCCTGGGGAACAGTACCTGAGCAGGAGGGGGTGTGATGGGGAAGCTACATCAGGAGTTGTGAACCTTTCTGTCTTGCCCACCACTCTTCACATAGTGATTGTGGAGCCTGTGCTATTTTCGTTGTGATTTGTTCCTTCTTGTCCCCAGCAGCCTTTCCATAGAAGGTGAGCAAAATAACCACCAAAACAAGCATTGCACTATTTCATTTTACTACTGGTGGTTTTATTTTTAATTACTCATTTTTTCCAATGTTCCTCAGCCTTGTCATTTTTCTTACACTAGCCACTACTTGAACGACTCTTATCTTTGACCAAACTTTCCAGGGAGCTCAAAGCAGTGGAGCTTTGTCCTTCTTTCACCTCTGCCTCAAATATTTTAACTCTTACGGTCATTATGAAAATAAAAAGATATTTAGCTCTGGTTTCCTGGAATCTTCTGGGTAACCAGATCTGCAGGTATATGGGTGAGCAAGGCCTTTGCGCAAGTCCATACAAACATATGCCACAAAGAGGAGATATAAACTTCCCATCCTTAAACTAGGGCCAGGATTCTCTTGCCGTCGCTTGACAAAGTTCACTATGTCTATCAGGTTTCCTGAACATTTCAGAGAAAAGCTTATACCGGCATATGTTGACTCACTAGCGAGTCAAGACCATAGCTGGAAGAGGGTGCACATTTTTGAGATGACAACATAAAAGGATTTTTTAAAAGAACCCAGATTTTATGAAAAGGAGATAGTTTTAATTTTCATTAATGCCTTTTCTTTCCATTTTTCAATAACCAAAGTTGCATATCCTTCAAAAATAGAAGTATATATTCAATAGCACTTTTCAAACATTTTCATCCAGCAGAATTTTATGGAATAGTTTAATCATATAACCAGAAAACATATTCTTTCTTTTCACTCCCCTCTGAACAAAAACCATGTAAAAAAGTTAAAAATAGTATTTGACTTCTGTGAAACATTAAAACAATCAGTCTGGGGTGGTAGTGGGAATTTCTAAGTTTATGGGGGTGTAGTTAAGTTCTAGATAGCCCTTTTTGAGTCATATGATCATTTGATAAATCAAAAGATTTACCCAAAGTCCACAATGGTCATATTAGACCAAAGCCAAAAGTTTTGTTAGATGCCTAAAGTGTTCAATAAAACGAGGAGAGAAAACTTTAGTTAGCACTTCTGGCTAATACCCTCCTTCTACCCCACAGTCTTCATCTCATCTTCTCTACACGTTAGTCCAGATTCAGTTTATCTCTAAATGGCAGAAAATCCTAAATAACAATATATTAAATGATATGAAAGTTAATTTATGTCTCAATGTAAAAGGTCCAGGGCCCTTAAGGTTTCTCACAAAAGTGGAGAGGCCCAAGCCTCTTCCATTTATTGTTTCTTTGTGGATAGCCTCAACCTCATGATCCAAGCAGCAGGATGGAGGAAGAAATAATGAAGAGGTAGAGGCAAAGGGCACCCATACTGTCTCTTAGTATGTTTATCAGAAGACTCCACATAACATTTCTGTTTATATCCCAGTGAGCAGAACTTAATCACATGGCTAAACCTATACATGAGGACATCTTGGAAATGGGATTGTCACTCTGCCAACTGTATATATGAAGTCAGAAGTTCTATCACCATGAAGGAGGAGACCGCCAGCAGTCCCTTATCATATTCAGTGCACAAGGGATTTTGAATTAAGCGATGAAGCTGGCTGAAATGTTGGCTGTAGAGCAGAAGAGTTATTGAAAGATTCTATGCTGAGAAAGAGAGTGGGACTGAAACAGAAAAACAAAATCAAAACAGAGGTGAAAGCAGAGCATAAGAGAAAGAAAGAAGCCGAAAGGGAATTTAAGAATTATTTAGAAACTACCAGGTTCCAAACCTTAAATCCATAAAAACTAAATGTTTGATGGCTGCAAAGAAAAAGACAAATCAGTGTAACATGTGATGAAAGATGGATTATTCTGTAAATAGCTCAAAGACAAAGGACTATTTAGTCGGAAAATATAAATCACCTCCTCTCATAATTTGGATATTCTAAAAATAGTATCAGAAGCAAGGCTTACATGCTAATGCTTTTGGAAGATGCCATTCCAGGAGAATCAGGGCAGAGGAAAGAGAAATAAGATGAAGAAGGGTGGGAAGCTGATGCAAGGGATGGGATATGGAGCTGGTTACAGCCTTATGAAGAAACACAACCTATCACACAAACTTGCAGGATGTCCACATACACACTGCATTTAAAAAGTACCTCTAAACCCTGGCTGGTGCGGCTCAGTGGATTGGCACTGGCCTGCGAACTGAAAGGTCGCTGGTTCAATTCCCAGCTACAGCACGTAACCAGGTCTCAAGCCAAGTCTCCAGCCAGGTCTGTATGTAGACACAGGTAGCAGGCAGCCATACATTGATGTCTCTCCCTATCTTCCTCCATCCCTTCCCTTCTCTCTAAAATTAATTAATAAATTAAAAAAAAAAAAAAAGTACCTCTAAACTGTCCACTAGAAGAACAAGTAGGGTGTTCATCTACTACTTTCTTTCTGTCTCCTATTTCCCACTGGTCACAGTGTTCACTGACTCCCCATTGTATCCCTTGTACATCAGGTATCACCATTTCTACTGAAAAATTCCCAAATAATATGATTCTATAAAGAAGGGCAATGAGTTATTTTTGAAATGTATTTCTTTAGGGATTTATAGTATGGTTGGCAGCTACAGAAAAATTAAGTTGTTCGTGTTCAATTTTCCCTTTTAAAATAGTAATAGCTAATTGGCCAGATGCAGTTAGAGATGTTAGAATTCACATGAGTGCCAAAACATTCTTCCCTTTGCCTTTAATGTCATGAAATTTCCATAGTAATTTCCCCTTCATCCAAGGAGCTGGGGAAGAAAGAGGGGAGAGGAGTTTTCCTCCCCTCAGGGTAGGATCACTCCCATCTTCTATTGAGAAATCAGCTTCAGATCAGAAAAAGCCATTATTCAATGCATATTGAGCAACAATTCCAGGCACCCAACTCTGCTGAATCTCCTGGTGGTATTTTCAGTTCACCATGGCTAGACATACTTGTCTTCCAATCTTGGCCATGACTGATGAAAGGGAAAATAACTGGCAAAGTCAGAAATAGAAAAAATAGCTGAACACTTATGAAAGCAATGAGTTTGGGTTTGATTTCAATGGGAGGCAAAAAGTCAAAATCTCAAGTAAAATTTTATTTGATATACACTATACCTAAATAGTCCCTAGGTTAAAATAATAATGGCCAGGAAGAGTTCCCTTTGAGTCTCTGTACCCACCAAAATGGAAGCTCAAAGAGAACAGAGATTTTTGTTCACTTAGCTAACTAATTTATTCCAAATGTCTAGAACAGTGGCTGCTAACAAATCACTTAATAAATAAATGAAATCTGTAGCAGGATGTTCCTTTCTCACCTCACTTAGATCTTGATCAAACAAAAGACAAAGTCTCCAATACATTGCCATTTTTTAGATCTAGTTACTTTTTTGTGACTTTGGGGCCACTGTCCTGGCAAAATTCTCCTTTTGGAGAAAGGAGAGATTCCTTGAACTGAGCCAAGTGTCTCTGGTATTTCTTAATCTTTGTTAAGATTTGGAAATATATCCTGTGATTACTCTTTTACATGAAAGTTTTAAAGTTTGTCTTTATTTTTTAAGTAGGCCTAGTTTAAGAACAAAGCTTAATTTACCTTTCTGAAGAAAGCAAAATGATTCTTGATAATTTAGGAGCAAAATGGAAATGTATTGGAAGAATACAAGATAGCCTAAAATTAAAGAAATATTAAATGAGACTCAGAAAGAATGGGAATTAAAGCAGCTCTGAAGATATAAGGAGCAGAATTAATATACAAAATTATAGGATACATCTGCTTGGGAGAATCAGCTACAAGGGTACACTTTAGACAGAAAGGCTAAGAAAGTGTGAGGCCTCTAAAGACAGTTCCTGTCAATATAGTATACAATGGGAAATTTATATCCCAAAGCAGAGGACTGTTACCAGCATACTGTGGACTGGACTCTGAATAGGCAAAAACCAATGTTTTTTACAACAGCCTCTATCAATGAGGCAACCCAATAGTATGAAAAGCAAATTTCACTGTGAACTTTTCTCTACTCAAAGGACAAAACAACTGCATTATGTAAAGACAAATTATAATAAAAATGGTCCAAAGAGCAGTTGGGAAAGTTGTTAGGAAACCAAAGAGGAAAAACCAGCCCATTTTATCTTATTTATGAGGTTTTCATGACACTGATATAACCTGACAGCCAAGGAGAGTGGACTGGAATGCACATGAGTGAACAATGATGACTTCACTATACTAGTCATTGGGATGGTAGATGCTGTTGAGTGAGCACGTGTACTGTGTGGTCACTGTATTCAAAACAAATGAGCAAGTAGAGCAACAAATCTGCATCAAATTTTGCATTAAGCTTGAACATTTCTTCATGGAGGCTATTTGGATGCTTCAGAAGGCTGCAACTATGGGCAACTGGTGATTGGCAACTTCATCATTACAACATGCCTGCTCACGCATCACGTCTCCCATAAAGTTTTTTGGTGAAACATCAAATCACCCAGGGGACCCAGTCCAGATCTGGCCCCCTGTGATTTCTGGCTTTTCCCAAAACTTAAATCACCTTTGAAAGGGAAAATATTTTAGATCGTCAATGGGATTCAGGAAACTACAACAGGGCAACTGATGGCAATTGGGAGAACTGTGTGAAGTCCCAAGGTGCCTACTTTGAAGGGGACTGAGGCAACATTATCCTACGTACAATGGTTCTTGTATCTTCTTCAATAAATATCTCTATTTTTCATATTTAATGGCTAGAAACCTTCTGGACAGACCTTGTATATAAAACTTTCTAAAGTTAGTGTTACCCCTGCCCTATGAAATGGTAGAGTTTTGAAATGTAAAAGCAAAGTACCCTACTTACACAGTTAGAGTCTCTGTTTTTAAAAATGATATTGACAAGTGAAGCAGATTTATATATTTACTTCCCTGCTATGGGCTTCTACTGGCACTTAATGTCTTTGGTCTTTTCAAAATATAGGAAGTTCCTGCTCCCCATGGCAGCATGGAAAACAACTGTTCAAGAAGCTATGCAAAGTGATCTGAATAATTAATGGGAAAAACCATAATTATTCTATGGCCTTTAAATTTTTTTGTCAAAATGTTTAAAACTCTCCTACTGTATAGGAAAATTCAAAAAGCAGCAAAACTATTATTTAGTTAGTACACCATAATTTAAAAATTAGAACACTGAGAATTGAAATATTTCTTATACAAAAATAAAAAATCAACAGAGGTCTGAATTGGGTTTGCTTTTTTTTTTTTTTTTTAATAGCATAAATATGATGTGAACTTTTTTTTCTTGCCTTGGCAAATTATCATCCATGTTTCTAACGTGTATGAGTCAGCTTTCAACATTTTTTCCTTTGTGTATTGTGAGTTGTGAAATAGTTTCAAAAGTTCTTTTAATGTGAAGATTTTTTTGCTGGTGTCACTTCCGCCGGGACATCTTAATTCTTTTCGTCTCAACTACTTTCCTCCTTTATGTTTATAGGTTCATCTTCACTAAATTCCTCTGTCTGTATTTCTGGAGTGTCTTAAGAGGCAGGATCAACGATTCAACAGTCAGCTATTTTTTTTCTATAACTCCATTTATATTTGATTCACATATCATTGTACAGCATTAGCATTATCAAATTTTGTTGTTTGCTATATTTTTATCTTTGCTACCAATTCCCTCTTTCAATTGTCCATTTCTGTAAATTATCACTTTATGACTAAGTGACAAGGAAGCAACATGATTGGTCATTTTCATAAAGCTGTTACATAGTAAGTTATAGACTAATGAGGCTGCAACAAAGTTTGTACTTCATACATCTAGTCACAGTTAATACACCACAGTAACTGAAATTTACACCTATCAGAACCATGCAAAGTAATGACTGCCCGAATTGCAAAATATTCTGCTAGAAGCCTTTTGGTGGGTTCCAAAATTTCATATGACACCTTTGCTAACATATTTTGGGTGAATTCTTGCACAGGATACCGACTAGCATGTCTTATCAGTATCTGCTTATAATTGTAATAAAAAGAATGGCTTATGTTTGATAACTAAATTTATTATTTTTTAAATGAATTTATTTATTATTTTGAGAGAGGGGAGAAGGAAGAGAGGTAGAGAAGGAGAGAAACATCAATGTGTGGTTGCCTTTCACCTGCTACAGACCTGGCTGGAGACCTGGCTGGAGGCCTGGCCTGTAACCTGGTTATGTGCCCTGGCTGGGAATCTGAATTTAAGTGTTCTAATACATCTTTTTTTTGACCCTCTGCCAAATAAATTCAAATTTGATACCACTGATTTATTTTGTCTGCAATGAACTAAGGTATTTTGCTTACACCTATAAGGTTGAAACTGGTAAATTACTAATCATCTTTCAAGACCCAATTCCAATGTCACTTTCTCCATGAGCTTTCTCTAGCCTCACAGAGTTGGTCATACATCCCTCAAGTGACACCCCACCCAGACCAATGTCATGGCTCTCCCCACACTGCACTTTGTCTCTCAGGGGCAGACAGGGAGCTCCTCAAGGGCGAAAACTTATTCCTGTTTATTTTTATATCCCTGTTCCCATCAAAGTGCCCAGATCATATTAGATACACAACTGTTTCTTGAATAAAGAAAAATATCTAATTCTTTAAGTGCTTTTTCCTTTTCTAGTAAATGAAAGGATGCTTCCCAGTATGGGATTCTAGCTAACAGAAAGGCCCTAAAGGAATAATTAAAAAATTAAGTTTGAAGTCCTAGCCTTTAGAACCAGGAATGCTGGAACCCAATTCCAGATTCTGGAGGGCATCTGGTGTGTGATGATCAGGGTGAGCTGAAGGAAGAGATAACTCAAAGCAACCTATTATCTGCATGTGGCCTCTGCTGACTCATGCTGGCTGTGGTGCTTGAAGCCTTCTAAACTCATAATGGACAACACATGGGGTGAACAAATTAGAAAAAAAAAAAAACCTATCAGTCATATGGTTCCGTGTATAAATCTGAGGAAAATGCCTTTTAAATGAAATCGAGACAAACATCTGTCTTGCCCCTCTTGCAAAGTACAGAATGTTCCATATGGACTAATCAAAATTTATAGCCCTACTGTGGAACCTTGTACATTTCCTAAAAACATGTCCCTCCCAGAGCCAATACTTGTTGGAAACTTATCACTAGCTGAACTGTCGATGTTTTCTATGCCATGTAGAATAAAATATAAATACCACAGGATACATTTGACTGAGCTCATGGGAAAGCATGAAACAACATACATATATTCCATATTGTGCCTCTCTCTTACAAATGAACGCACAAACAAATATAAATCAGAATCTAATGCAAAAAGGTTTTGGCTCAAGGATTTGGCACAACGAATTGGTCAAGTTACAAAACTCATTAAATTGATTCTTTTATCTGAATATTTCCACAAACATTTTACAAATTTTATATGATGAAATGAGTTATTATTTTACGAGAGAGAGAGAGAGAAAGAGAGAGAGAGAGAGAGAGAGGTGAAGGTCCTGATCTAGTTGCACAATGGAACCAAGAACAAACTCAGTTCTCCTGAACCCAGAATTTCACCATGCTGCACTAGATCTTTAAGGATGTGTGTGACTCACCAGAGAGTCAAGAGGACTGTGTACAAGTGTGTGCATGCACACGTAGGCACATGAAGTGAAATGAAAGAGGGGTAGATACTCCCACACTCAGATTATAAACTGAGCAAAGTGATTGAGATGGCAGTGCATGATGTGTGAGTGGGAGACACAGGCATCCCAGTGAAAGTGTGAGATGATGAGGGAGTGTAAGGGTTTATACCTGGGTAATGTCAATAGTATTCTAAAGAGCCTCAAATGATGTCTCATCTCAAGACTAGAGTCAAGACTCAAATGTGTAGACAATAGGACCTATGTCTCTAAATTTTGAAGGGGAAATTACATTTTTGCCTTGCTTCTTATTTGAAAGACCTCCATTCTGCAGCAATAGAGCATGCACTGTAGGGTTTGTTGTTTTTGTTGGTGGTGTTTGGTTTGTTTTTTCTGTTTGTTTTGTTTTTGTTTTGTTTTTTTTTCTGGCAGAGGCTGTGGTTCTGATCTGCCCTGTTGGCCCTATACTCACAGATCTAGACACTTAGTTCACAAATTCAAGCCCAGAGGGACAATCTGGCAGAAACATATAAATGTATCAATTAAAAGAACTTAATACTGAATCCTAAACACCATGTTCTATACAATGATTCTTACAGATTAAGCAAAAAGGACCAAGTGACTTAACTATCCCAGTAATTTCCACTTACCAACGGAAAGATATCAATGATTTTTTTAATGGTGATGATATAGTCATTATACTATGGCAAGATAATTAAAAAACATACATTCTTAAATCTTTAAATATAGTCATTAATACAAGAAGAACAATGATTGAAAATATCAATGACCAATCAATTCAAAACATCATTGCTAATACACTGATAACAATACATCCTTGCCCTGGCTGGTGTGGCTCAGTGGACTGAGCACTGGCCTGCAAACCAAAAGGTCCCAGGTTCAATTCCCAGTTAAGACACATGCCTGGGTTGTGGGCCAGGTTCCCCAGTTGGGGGCATACAAAAGGCAACCCATTGATGTTTCTTTTCCTCTCTCCCTTCTCCTCTCTCTGAAAACTAAATAAATACAATCTTTAAAAGAAAAAAGACACCCTTTTGAAAAAGTTGGAGATTTCAACTTGTTGTGGGTAGGCCCAGTGAGAGCTTTTCAAAATGTCAAATGTTTCTGAATGTAATATAACAATAAAAAATAAATATCTAATTTAAAAAATGTCAAATGTTTCATGGTAGCAAGAATTTGTACCTAACAGCATTTTAGGTAGTCCTTTATAATTTTATTAATGTATTATTAATAAAACAGCTCTGAGACATGGATGAAAACAGAATTATTGGTACATAACACTTGCTGACCTGCTGACAAGTTCAAAAAGAAAAGACCTGCATCTCCAAATTAACCTACCAGGAGGACTGGCCCAGATCTGAACACTGCACTTTAACCAGCTAAGTCAAAGACTCTGACAGCAGCCTTGCAAAAACCACTCAACAAGACTGCTATCTTCACTGCTGTAAAAATTCCAGGGTCGTGGTGACTGGCTCTCAACATGCAGATTCCAGTCCAACCCAAAAAGGGAAGTCCTTGAATTGACCCCTAGGTACTCAAATCCCTATTTTCTGCCTTGTATCCACACTGAATCTTCATGTTTCTCCTCTGGTATCTTCTTGAAAAATGGACCAGGCCTCACAAATCCACAGCTCTACACACACTAGGCACAAACTAAATGTGTTTGCAGAAGATAGAAAGTCACCAAGAAATACTTTCTTTATAAGACATGTGACACTTAAACTGCCTTAAACAAACTTATCCTTTTCTTTCTGCAGAAGCAGGGAGAGAACACAGAAATCGCACAGGGAGTGATGACCTCATCATCTTCCCCAGGAGACAGAGCTAATGGTTACAATGATGACAGTATAGATCATAGTAGCACACACGATGTATAGAAGCCCTTCCAAGCCATTAGTTATTGCTATACCCATCCTGATGTTCTCAAAACCAAACACGGCTCCTTGATAACCTGGAGCTTTTGTCTGAGAATTTGTCCTTGCAGTTTCTCATGTGGGGGTGGGAGTGGCTTAGGGGAGGGGGCCTTTATGTATAGAAAGGTACATAACAGCATGGGCACTGGATCCAAATGGCCTAGATTTAAATCCTCCTCTCACTGTGTGATCAAGGACAAGGCTTTTAACCCATTTGTGAATCGCATTCTTCATTCCAAAAACAAAAGTACATACCAGGGGTTAACATGAGCATGAAATATATGTTGAAGTGATTAAATGCTTGAAACAGGGCTTGATATGTAGTAAGCATCTATTCAACTTTGGTGATGATAATTATGACCACACAACCGTTAGAGTTCCTGTCACCAAGTACCCCCAACTACCTAATTAGCCTTCACCAAACCTGACATGCAGAACCGTGATGGAAGTATGCATGTGAGATGAAGGATCCTTCATATCAGGACACTGAACAGTTCAGTATAAAAGGAATGAAGGTCATCATTGTATTAATTTGTTTGTTGCCTTTACACACAGATGTGGGCATCAGAAAGCATCATACCCCACAATAGTTCTCGTTTTTCCTCTCTCTCCATCTCTCTCTCTCTCTCTTTCCCTTCTCATATTCCTCTCGCTCAAGGCCCTTCCATACCTGTATCTCCACTGTGAGAGCCTCCAATTCACCCCACAAGATGGGGGTTATCAGTCTCTAGACCTCAAGCTTGACTTGGAAGCAACCGTAGGTTCCCCTTTGCCTTCGGAGTTGGCCAAATCCAAAGGCAAAGGAGTAGGTGCTGGACTGGGAGACTAGCAGGCACTCTCATTCCTGTCTAGCCCCTGACTGAAAAGAGCTACAGTGAACTTTCTCCCATCTCATATCAAAAAAAAAAAAAAGATATCCTTTTCATGACTATGACCCTGATCTGTTCCTGATGAACACTGGCTAAGGATGGCTCTCCCAGCCCTCTCGAATGTGCAGATGTGCACGTGTGTACATGGGTGTGTGTATATGCATGCATTGGTGTGGTGGGTGGGGGACAGTTCATTCTCAGTTCATTCTGTCTCCTCTCCAGTCTCCACAAGGACCTTATATCCCAGAGGAGGAAATGGAGACTCAGAGAAGGTAACTTGCACAAGGTCACAAAGCTTATTGTAACTCAAGTAAGTCTGAGGCTAACCCTTTGTTCTCTCCACCATAACATGTTGCGCTCTCTCTCTGCCTGCTAATTGAAAGTAAAAGCAAAACCCATTAACTCTGAAAAAAAGGCCTAACACCTGCTTCTATAAAAGCACAATTACCCCAAAGACGTTGGTTTCCCTTTACTGACACAGCCTTCACTCACTTAATTGCTAGCAAAGAAGATGAATCCAAGCTGTGGAAGTCTTCCAGCAGCTTTTCCTGTCTCTCCGCCAGACACCATGGGCCCTGATCTGTGTTGCTCCGTTCCAATGTGGTAACACCAAAATATTTGTTTCCAACTTTATTCTGAGAAGACCAATTTGTCCACTTCAACACAGCTGCCTTTTCCCAAGATTTATCTGTAGTTCTAGTTTTGTGAGTCAAGCTTAGGGCTCCTGCACCCTGAAAATAGCCATGTTCTTCCAACTGCCTGTCCACACCAAGGGTTTGGCTAAAGCCAGGGGAACCTGCAGTAGTGAGAGGACTGTCCCCTGATAACCTCGAGCTCCCTTCTTGGCTCTGAAATCAACTCTGTTCCCGCCAGAAGCTACTTTCTTTTCTCTTTCCTTACTTTTGTAAATTTCTTTTAAAATTTACATGCAATGAAATTAACACTTTTTGGTATACAGCTTTGAGAGTCATGACATCAGTGAGACAAATGCCAAAAATCATGTCATCACCACCAAAATCTAAATACAAAATAGACACTTACTTACAGAGCTGCCTAATGATGCCCGTTTGTGGTCAAACCCTCTTCTTACTCAACACCTGGCAATTACCAGCTTGTCCTCTAGCCCTGTCATTTCACCTGTTCTAGATGTCCCCATACATTGAACCACAACATTGAATCCTTGAGCCTAGATTCTCTAAGTTAATGCAAAGCAGTATAGATTTAGCCAAGCCTTTTTGTGTATGAATAGTTAGTTCATCTCTTTATTGCTCAGTACCATTTCATTGTGTGGATGCCCCGCAGCGTGTTTATCCATTCACAAGTTGAAGAACATTAGGATGGTTTGTACCTTCGTGTGGTTACACATAAAGCTTCTATAAATATCGACATACAGGTTTAATATAAATGTGTTTTCCTTTCTCTTTTGCAAACACCTAGAAATGGACTTAATGATACCATGATAAATGTATGATCAATTTTATTTAAAAATTGCCAAACTCTTTTCAGAGTGGCTGCATCATTTTACATTTCTACAGTAATATATAAGCCTTTCAGTTGTTCTGCATACTCACCAGTACTTAGTATTATCAGGTGGTTGCTCTGTGTGCATGCATCTCCCTCCTCTTCTCTCCTCCCCTCTCCTTTCCTCTCCTCTCCTACTTCTCTCCTGAAAGCAGACCTAATTACGAAGCTGTTTATATAAAGAAACTCTTGTGGAAAGCTGTGGGGCTCTATGGACCCATATGAAGGCCATATGCTTGCCAAGGTAGTGGCAGTTCACAGAGTCAAGAATAGCAGATTATCCATCCTCAATCAAAAAAAAAGCCACCACAGATCATGAAACTCAGAAAACATCTAGGTTTGAAGCTCTCCCAACATATGAGGTTAGCGATATTCCTTTATGCATCTTTATCTATCTCTACACCTAATACCATGCCTTATCGTTAACATAAAGCCTTCACTTCATTCTCTGGGATTTCATCTTTTTCAGAGCATGTGGGCAGCCTCACTCATAAGAGCTGCAAAGATGGACAGTTCCGCTGCAGGGATGGTCAGTGGACTCTCGGCACACTCTATGTCCTGCTGCAGGGAAGGTGGAGAGGCCCAGAATAGGTGACAAATTCTACAATAGAGGTTATTGGAACATTATAAACATCTGAGGAACTTGTAGAAATTCTAAACCTTATTGCTAGACAAATGAATAGATAATATAAAAAGAAAGTATCCATGAAGCCCCCATGTAGACCCTAGTTAAGAATCACTTCCCCAAGAGATCTATGGTTCCAACAGGTAGAGGTCATTTCTACCAGTATCCTGCTCTTCTGGGCTGAAAACAGGGACTTGGGGACTGTATACTAAAACCATGGAGAAAAAAAAAAAAAAAAACCACTTAAATGGTTTTATTGATTGTATTCGTTTGCTAGGACTGCCAACAAAAGGGCACTAAAGGCTCCCCTACTAAAGAGTCACAGCATAAAAATGGTTAACCCTTCAATTACAACAATATATGGACTTAATACCGCTGACTCTCAGCACTGGGCCACTTCCTCTGCACTGATAGGGTCAAACCTACCCCCCATTCTCAGTTCACACATGTTCTAAAGGGAAAATGAGAAGTTCAACAGTTCATTAGTTCAGCACAAGTTGATCTTATTACAAGTTCCTTTCGCCTTGAGTTGGGAACTTCCTATAGCTAGATTGCTGCCTAGTCCCACTGTCTCTCAATGATTCAGGCTTTGTCTTGCGCTCATTCGTTGAGCGCTTGCCATAAAAAAATGTAAAAGGCCTCCTGTAAATTCTAATAGCCAATTTTTCTAACTTATGAATTGAGAGACTTATGTTTTAGCCATAGTTTCTTCTATAGACAGCTCTAATGCTGAACAGCTGCCAGGAGACAGTTTATTATTGGTTAAATGATGAAATGATAGCCAATACCTTCTTTGCAAAATCCCTCTACTTTCTACATCAGAAAGAGCTTCCCAGTTGACCACATTCATAAAAAACACTGGCCCTACCACACTTGGCTCAGGCTCTTCAGGGAGTTCAAGTTGTATGAAGGAGAGGCTCTAATAAGCTGCCATCGCTTCTCAAAAAGTAGTTGAACAAAAGATTAATGTAATTCCTGGAAGGCAAAACTGAAAAGAGCTGTAAAATGACCTCATAACATTTTTTTTTTTAATACTGAGGATGTTGATTTTTAGAGAGAGAGAAAGAGAGGAATATCCACATGAGAGAGAAACATCTATCAGTTGCCTTTTGTGTTCATCCCAACTAGGGATCGAACCTGCAAACTTTAGGTGTACCAGATGATGCTCCAACCAATTAAGCCACCCAGCCAGGGCACCTTACAACATTTTTTTAAAATTCTAATGTGACTCTAAATAATGAAAGCTTTAAAAATTAAAGATAAATGATAAACATGCCAAAGAAGAAAATGTAAATAAATGAACTCAGTTACAAGATACACAACCTGGAACTTATTCATAGAGCCACAAAGAAGTTGTCCATCAAATAAAAGTCCTTGCTTTCCTTATATAAAGACCTTTTTCCGAGGAACCAATAGCTCTAAAGTGCTTTTCTATGAAAAGACTAAGATTTTTTCTCAATGGCATTTTAGTAAGTCTTTGAAAGATACTGAGGAAATATGGAGGCAGGATGAAGCCAAAGGGAGAACATATCTTGTATCATACAGGTGACAAGATATGTTCAAGTCACAAAGAAGATTCCTCAGACTTTAAATTATCTCTGGTACCCTCTCCAGGAACCCACTGTAACTAGATTAACCTATTGGAATATTAATAGTTAAGTAAGAACATGTGTTTGAGTTTTATATATTTTGGCTTTTAAAATTCATATCTGGCTACAATAGAAATGATTAGTGTGCTCATTCCTTTTGAGTTCATATAGATTTTAAGACTAAGAGTGACGCTTACAAATAAAACTTGGGCTATTGCAGAATGACTTGGCACATTTCCATAGGCATTATGGAATTGTGCATTATGGTATTCAAATATCCAGCTCTGCATATTTGGAATCTGCATGGGGTCCTGCTTTTATTCCCAGTTCCTCAGGAACTCTGATCTGATCTAGCAAAGAACCTATTTCTAAATTCACCTTTTAAACAACACTATCAAGTACAACTGAAATGAAGTTTGGACTCCTTAGAGTATTACATTTTCTTAGTTTCCTTCTTCTCTACAGAGGCTACTTTCATGGAAACCAAATTTTTGCTTCCTCCGGAGAGGTTCTTTTGTCCAAACACCACATTGATGACTATGCCTGTGAGGTGAGATACTAAATGTAATAATCAATGGTAACGAGTGAGCCCTTCATCTCAAAGGTTTCCAGAAAATAACCATGAATGCAGCCCTGAAAAACAAAGGTACAGGAGTCCATTATATTGTAAAGACTTACAGATAATAAAATACATTTTTAAGAAGTCATCAGTTATCTATGGCCTTCTGCATTTTATTATCTGCAGCCCAGCCAAGCTCTCCAAAGTCTCAGTGATTTAAAACAGTGATTCTTAAGCTTAGCTGCACATAAAAATCAACTAAAGAGATTATTTTTAAATCTCAGTGCCCTGAATATAGCCTAGACAAACCAAATCAGAATTTATAGGATCTGAGCATAAGTATTTTTCTTAACTTCCTAGATGATTTCAATATATAGTTAAGTTTGAGAACCAGATTGCATAAGGTTACCCAATCACACTGAGAGCAGCCACAAGGCCAGACTGCTCTCTGAGACAACACCGGAAATAATCTCCTTGATTACAGTGTTTTAGGGGCTGAAAACATTGGCAATTCATTTGCTGTCCTGGGCCACACAGTTTAGGTGAAGCCCAGCTACACATCCAGAGCATGAAGAGAAGGTAAACCTGCTAGCTGATGATGGAACAACACCAGAGGGCCTTAGTATTGATCCTCCACACAGCTCCAGGGCACTGCCCAGTGGCCAGATTTGTTGTGTTTTTCCCCAAAGTTGCCTTTGTTACTCATCGTAGCTCAACTTCATACATACAAACAATATTTAAATAGGGTATAGGGCCAATGTCCCAGGAGCGTCCTACCCTAAGACATAAATCCACTTAGCACCAAGCCCAACCAAATGAATTTAAAGGAAATTGTTCCTAAGAAGGCAAGTCTTATATTTGTTGTGCTTTCAAATTGCTTGAGCAAGGGAAAAATAAGCAAAAGGAACCTAGGCTCCCTTTCCTCAGGGAGTTGAAAATAGCTCTTAAAGTATTTTTTAAGAATAAAAGATGAAGAACCAACCTGCATAAAGTGCTGATTTGCAGCTAGTTAAAGCACTAGATGAATGAAGGCCTGGCCCTGGTCTAATTTTGTTCTGTTTCAGGACCGTAATGTGTGCCCTCACCCTTAGCTGCCCATTCATTCAGAAAAGGCAAAAACACTTCAGGATAGTGAGCAACAGATGCTCAGCCCTCCAGAACTTACAGTTAAGTCATTAAATGTACCAGATGATAACCTAAAATACAAGGGCAAATGCTCAGGTAGATAAATCCTTGCATTTTAAAAGAACATTAAAAATACAAGGAGAAGCTAAGAATAAGAAGCCATGATTTGGGGGAGGAGAAAGGGACAGGAAAAATTACAGTTCTGGCCACCAAAACTACTAGCTTGTATACATCCTTCCTTCTCGTTTTTACAGTAGGAGAGGTGCTCGCTCCCCTTATGGGGTTAGTTCCTTCACAGGTAGTCTGGACTTCCCCTCTTTCTCCCAAGGTACCTCCTCTATCAATTATTCTTCTCATAGCTTAACTCCTCCCTAACAGCTCCTCAGGAGCATCTAAACATTCTCTCAAGCCTCTCCTAGCTTAATGAAATAAATATTTTAAAAAGGAAAGAATAAAAGAACTCCAAATCTGCTCTTTCCCCTGTGCCCTATTTCATCACCCTCACATATTCACCCACCTGTTCCTCCCCCTCTCATTCATCGGCCCACTGAGATCTGGCTTCCTTCACTACTATTCCATTTAAACTGTTATCGCCAAGATAAACAACACCACCCTTTTGCAAATCCAAAGGAAACGCTCAATCTCTTTCTCCTTTGACCTCTAATTTGTGCTAGACAATTGGACCACTACTTCCCTGAAACCCTCTCTTCCCCACTCTCCTGTGCCCCATTCCCCCTTATCCTACTTCTCTGGTCGCTCCTTCTTATCTGTTTTGTCTGCTTCTGTTCCCTTGCCCATCTCAGATGTGTTACATTCCTCAGCGATATACCCTTGGTCTGGTTCGCACTCCATACCCACTTCGTAAGTAAATCCTCATGGCTTAGGTTACCACCTGTATGTTCATAACTTCTAAATCTACATGTACAGGCTTGCTACTTTTGCAAAGTTTTAGGTCTGGAGACTCCCACTGTAGTATACTCAATATCTCTACCTGACCATTGACATCTCAAGCTCAACATGGTTAAAATGGAATCCACTCTTTCTCCTAAACCTTCTGTTCTTCTTATGTTCTGTGTCCGAGTAAATGGCACCACCATATAACAATTGCTTCCATCAGAAAACTTAGCATTATCCTTGTCTTCTTTCTTTCCTTCAATCTGTCTAAGCAAGAAACTACTATATCCTCCTGATTCTATCTCTCTTCAACCCATTACTTCTTCCTATTTCCACTGCCAGCATTGAGCCCACAATTATCCCTTGCCCTGATCACAGACATGAATCCCAAATATCCTCCCAGCTTCTCAGCTTAAGCCCCTCCATCTCATACTCTACATTGTCTTTCTAAAGTAAATGCTGGTCTTTCTAAAATGAAATGCTGACCATCTCCCTATATCACACACCCTTAAAATCTTTTAGAGCTTCCCCAGTGCCTCAGAATATAATTCTAACTCCCCACAATGTTTTTTAGGGCCTTATGATCTACCCCCACCTCCCCTTCACAACCTCACCCATGGTCACTTTTCTCTTGCACTCAGGCCCATCCACACTATATCCCTCTACAATCCAAGTTATGATTTATTCTTTTCTCTACAAGTCTAGACACATTGCCCTTTCCTTGTGCACCCACAGGGAGAGAGAGAGGGAAAGTTCACTCCTTTCCCTCTAGCCCTCACACTTGTTTTTTAACTCATGGACTATAGTCTCCATAAAGAACAATAATTTTCTTTCTTGTTCATTATTATATTCCCAGCACTTGAACAGTGCCTTGAATGTAGAAAGTTACTAATAAATGTTTGGTTTAATCAATTGGCTTAGTAATTAAACAATTAAGACAAAGCTCAACATATCAATAGGTGGAAGAAATTTACGTGTCAAATTGGCAGAGTTTGTTCCAGGCAGGAACATTTTTTGTTTTCCAGTATGTTGCTTGAGGCTCCATTTCATAATTATGAAATGTTAAACCTTTTACTAAAGGTTCTAAGAAGCTGGTATGGGATATTTTGGCATAAAGACTTCATAAGAGAAAAGACTGTACCTTTTCTCGCTGTGCCAAAAAAGATCTGCCATGAACTGTATTTGGAAACAACATATGTAAATAATTGAGTGACAGGGAAGTAGTCCAAGAGTTGGATAAAAAATGGTTCTCTCTTCCTCTAATGTCTCAGAGTAGGATTCAGAATAATTTCTGTCTTTGGATCTCAGACATTAGTGGGAAAATTATAAGCAATTGGTCATCTTCTGATTGTACCTGCTAACAGCTGATGGCTAGGAAGTGATAGCCTTGGACTGCCTCTGTGGCATCAGTACAGAACCCAGTTCCAACCTTCCCAGAGTATGGAGGTTTGAGGACTAACTCACAGACATCTAGTCTTGGACTATCCTCAGAAACAAATTATTTATCAAAATTTAAAAGTTGAGGTTTATAAGAAATGTGTGCATGCATCCATGTATAAAACTGGCGTGTGTGTGTATATGCACATGTGCGCGCGTACAAGGATGTGTATGTATAATGTGTGTTTGATTTATTGAGGCCTAAAAAGTGAGCTGAGATTCCTTACGTATACAGTCAGCTTATAACTACTCCCATCTCTACACTAGGACCATCATTACACACACACACACACACATACACACTACATACATCTTGATACATGTACAAAACTTACTGAGTCCACTTATTTACTTCACGCTTAGCTTATGTTATCTCTAATGCTCACAACAGATCTGTAAAGTCAATTGGATTTTCTTCATTTCACAGAAAATGAATCTGAGCCCTGAGGGCCTAGTTCCTTCAACAAGTTAAAAAGAAAAAGAAAAATCCAAGATCTCCTGCTACTACATATACCTTTCTCCCTCCCAGTTCGTCACCCTCCTAGTCCTGGTTACAAGAAATGTCGGAGGAGTGGTTCTGCTTTACGATAATCCACCCTGATAAAAATGCTTCAGTGATTATTTTTGAGATGTCAGAGTGGAAAATGTACAGATTTCACAGGATGAAGAACCTGCCAAGTTGTGATTGCTTAATCACAGTGCTGCAAGGAACCAAGGAGGCCAAATGTGTGTTGGAGAAACTACAGATGTCATCTGGGAATGTTCAGAGCTTTGGGTTTGTGAGCCGCCGCCGGAACTGCAGCCTTATAAGGCTAAAGCAAGGCCATGACTTCCTCAGCTGAATCAACCTGACACACTGCCTGTTCCCTTAGCTCACTGGGATTCCACTGGCTGAGCGTCAGCCCCATCATGGAAAGAACACCACCTCTGGGAGAACTGGGTTAGTCCCCATCCTGAACGGGATCACAAACACCCACCTTGTTACAAAGCCGCTATGAGTCTTGCTGTGGGAAGACTCATAGGGGCAGGAGTGGGGGAGACAACACATTAAGGTCAGGAGAGGAGCTATTTAGGCTCCCCAGAGAAATTAGTCACAAGTCTTATCCCTTCATCTCCATTTACTGCCATTTATTTCGGAGCAACAAGCTCTAAGGGTGAAAAACAAAAGTCCTTCCGTCCCCAGCATGTACTCTGAAGTTCACAGGAATGCTTCTCCTCTTTTGCTTTAGGGCACAGAAGGAGTTCGATGGGGACAAATTCAGCTATTTATTATTTGACTTGCTTCATTAGGCCATGTGCCATAATATCAAAGTTCTGGGAAGATAAAAGGAACTTAGCAGAAGTCAGCTACAGAAGGAGGACCTCTTGGATCTGAGAAGTCACATTAACCAGTGGTTGAAAAATTATGAAAAGGCATGAACCTCAAAGTCCAGCACACAGGAATGCTTTAGAAAATGGAATGTTGGCACCGACACCAAGTAACTTTCTTCCCAAGTATTGATTACTCTCTACAGACTATGGAAAATATTTTGCCTGAGATATTATTTCAACTGTTTTTATTCTCAGCTAGCAAGTATAGCAGAGCTACAGCAAAGCATGTGTTCATAATTCCACCACCCCCCATCCCCGGAAGTAAATTACTGCTATAGGAATGTTAAGATGCTAGGGAGAGGATGAGGAGATTTTCATAAGAAGCCTAAACAGCCTTATGAGAGGAAAGAGATGGCAAGCTCACCTCTTTGAGATTCTCCTTAGTGAGAACTCATCAGTGTGGACTTGGGTGACCCTAACCAAGGACCAGAACAAGGAAGGGCTACCATCCCCTTTAAAAGAAAATATCATGATAGAAAGAGATTGGGCCAGTGGGCAGGCCTATACACAAAGATGGACCCCTGAGAGTGAGCTGTCTGGTTCTTAAAGGCTATTACTCTTTTTTTATTTTTTAAGATTTTATTATTTTTCAGAGAGAGGTTGAGGGAGAGAGGCAGAGAGGGAGAGAAACATCAATGTATGGTTGCCTTTCACCTGCCTCCAGCTACACACCTGGCTGGAGACCTGGCCGGCAACCTGGTTATGTGCCCTGGCTGGGGAATCGAGCCAGCGACCTTTGGGCTCACAGGCAGGCACCTTATCCACTGAGCCATCAGCCAGGGCCTTTGAAGGCTAGTACTCTTAACATTGGTGCCCAGACCTGCTGAGCACAAGCTTGTGTCCTAGGGAAGTGGGTTGGAGGGGAATCTCAGAGGACAGAGCCTAACTTTTCGGTGGAGTACAACTGGGTCAAGATATAGCAGAGAGCCTTTGTGGCTGGAGTAGCTACTAGAAGAAATAACTCTACCATTATCTTGTCTGAGTGAACTCTTAATTTCCATTTTCCCAAGTGAAACGTTTGATACCAGCTATCCCAATTAGTAGCCTCCTACCTCTTGACAGAGTAAACCAGCTTTTGGAAGCAGTTGTGGCATCATTTAGCTTTATGGGGTTTGGAAGCCATGAGACTGTGCCTCACAAACCTCCTGCAGGGAATGGAGTTGACCCAGGGCCCCAGCTGCTTCACTTCTATTGATGTGTTTGCACTATGACCCCAATTTTCAAGGGCTTTTCCCTGCCAATGATAGGGTGCAGTGGGAAAGCTCTATCCTGGGACACACAGGACTCCTTAGTTGGCTGACCTGGGCACAGGGACTTCCCTGTAGCTTTGCTGATGCTTTCATAGTCTTCCTGGCGGCCTCGCCTGCATCCACCCAGCTTCTCTCCTGCTCTCCCCTTCACTCAGTCAAGCTCACATCATCGGACTGCTAAACCAGCCTTCCTCAGTCCTCATTATGTGCCAGCTACTGTGCAGAGTACTTTACCTTCATTCATTGCATTCATCCATTTATTCATTACACGTATTTACTGAGTATCTTCTATGTGCCATCACTCCTTAACAAGATAAGGACACAGCAGAGGACAAGGCTAAAATGCCCTAGCCCTCATAAAACCCATTTTCTAGTGAAGGATAGGCAGTCAGTTAACAAAAAATAGAAAGCAGACATAGACATATATTTTGAGTAGTTATAAATACTATTAAAGTAAAGCAGAGTAAGGTACTAGGAAGTTGTGGGTGGAAAAGTAGAGTATATTTTAAACAGAGTAGCAGCATAAGCCCTTCTGGGAAAGCAAAAAATAGCTGAGATTAAAAAGAATTGAGACAGTTAGCCAGGTAAGTCATTTGAGCAATGAACAGTCTAATCTCCTTTCATCTACACTACAAATCCATGAAATAGAAAGCATTATCATTCTGTTACAAAAGGAAAACCTGAGAGAGGTTACATACTCAACTGGATCTCACCCCAATGACAGTGTTTGCTGTTAACCATTATGCCTTTGCTATCAAGGTGAATTCCAGAATCTTCCCACTGACATTCTAAAATTAAAGAGAAATCCCAGGCTTTATGTTAGCCTATCTGCACTGACATTCTTTGTGATCTCTCCAAGCTAACTGGGGTGCAGAGGTACCACCTAAGAGACATATATAGAGTAGGTTGTGCTTGGGCAGTCCCTTCCTGGTGTGCTCCATGTACAACACACACACATACACACACATACACAGTCTCTAGTAAGAACTGGGGACAACCTTTGAAGCAATGTGACATCTCTCTGGCTCTTCCCAACAAAACACTAGCAGTGACTGGGGACTTTAATGTCCAAGCAGTGTACACTGGGGCCAAGATCTTGAAGAAACTGGCTAAGTCCCTTCTCTTCTCAGAAGTGTTCCCTGCATAAATAGGGAAGAAACTGTTCAGGCTGAGTAAATACTGAACTTTTGCTTGAGCTTAAACTTATGAAGTTGTCAACATTGTGTGTAAAAATAATCTGATTAAAACTCCTAATAGACATATGAGCCACCAATAGCTATTATAGCCATACACACAAATGTAAAATTAACTGCTAAGTGCTCTTATTTTTAATTATTTTTAACAGCTTTTGACACATAAGTCCTCAAAATGGAAGCTATTATTTTGTTAAAGATTTTATTTATTATTTTTAAAGAGAAGGATAGGAGAGAGGCAGGGAGAGAGAGGGACACCAATATATGGTTGCTCTTCACCCTCCAGCCACAGATCTGGCTGGAGACCTGGCTTGCAACCTGGTTATGTGCCCTGGCTGGGGAATCAAACCAGCAACTTTTGGGTTTGCAGGCCTTATCCACTGTGCCACCAGCCAGGGCTGTATTTTTATCAGCATCAGCAGCTGCAGCATCACTGTTATCATTAGCATAAATCCTTTTTCAATTCTAAACTCCTGGTAACTGTGGAAAGAGGCAATAGCAGAGACCCATGGAGTTGCAGTTCCCCATAATGGTTAACCAGCCTTGGCACAGATCCCTGCAGAGAGGTTCTAAAACCAGTCTCCATCAAGAAAAATTATGAAAATGGAGGTGAGCATAGATGGTCCGCAGCCAGGCCACTGTTAATGTGCAGTGGGTGGGTTCCTAAACCTTAGCCCCAGACAGGAGTAGATTTCAGGCCTAGAAGGTGAACATAAAGAAGTAGCCAGAGGCGAGAGATCCAAGATGGCAGAAGACTAAGTAGAAACTACACTAATCTCCTCTCAATACCAATCTGGAATTGCAACTAAATTGTAGAGAAATTGTTCAGAATATCCAACTGAAGGAGAGAAGGCTTATAACCACAGACAGACAAAAGAAACCACTTTACCACACAAGACTGGTAATGTGGTGGAGATGAGAGAGGACTAGCTGGGTCCCCAAGGGTAGCAGCTGAAATTCTAGAAAGATATTTCAGTGGCTGGGGGTATCCCCACGAAAAGTGAGAAATATGGGGTCTAAGCCCCAAGCTGGGTTCTCAAGACTATAGCATCAGAGCTGGAAAGGAACCCAGCTAACATCCTGCTATGAAAAGCAGCAGGGTTTCTGCCTGCCAGGAGGAGAAGCAGAGAGTTTCTTAAAGTGCCAACACACAAAAGTTAGTTTCTAGCCACTTACCCTGGGCTCTCACGTAGGGAAGGAGGAGCAGACTAGAGACACTTGAGTCTGGGGCTGGTGGCTCTGGGAAGAGAGATGAAGGTTCTCCAACAAGTTGGACTCAAAGAGGCCTATCTAGATACATCATAATTAAAATGACAAGGCTTAAAGACAAAGAGAGAATCCTAAAAGCTGCAAGAGAAAAGCAAGGAGTTACCTACAAGGGAGAATCAAACTGGCATCTGATTACCTAACAGAAACATTTCAGGCCAGAAGGGAGTGATGTGAAGTATTCAAGGTGAGGAAATACAAGGACCTACAGTCAAGGCTATTTACTCAGCAAGGGTATCATTTTAAATTGATGGAGAAATAAGGGGCTTCCCAGACAAGAAAAAGATAAAGGACTTTGTTAACACCAAACCAATACTGCAACAAATGGTAAAGGGCTTGCTTTAAGATGAAAAAGAGGAAAAACAAAACGAAATAAATTAAAAAATAGATGAAAACAGTCTAACAATAAAATGGCACTACTTAGTTATCTATCAATAATCATCTTAAATGTAAATGGCTTAAATGCTCAGACCAAAAGGCATTGGGTAGCCGAATGGATAAGCAAGCAAGACCCATCTACATACTGCCTCCAAGAGGCACATCTCAGATTAAAAGATACACACAGACTAAAAGTAAAGGATTGGAAAAAGATATTCAATGCATATGGAAAAGAAATAAAAATCTAGGGTAGCAGTGCTCATATTCAACAAAATAGACCTTAAAACAAAAGCTATAGTAAGAGACAAAGAAGGACACTACATAATGATAAAGGGAACAATCTAACAAGAGGGTATAACCCTGATAAACACTTATGCATCCAACATAGGAGCACCTAAACATATAGTATGGCAAATTGTGATGGATATAAAGGGAGAGATCAACAGAAACACAGCCACAGTTGGAGATTTTAACACCCCATTGACTTCAAAATGGATCAAAGGCTTAAATTTTAGACCAGAAACCATAAAAATCCTAGAAGAAAATATAGACAGCAAAATCTTGGATATTACTCATAGTAATTTTTTATTGGCTATATCTCCCCAGCCAAAGAAAACAAAAAATAAAAATAAAAACAAATGGGACTACTTCAAACTAAAAAGCTTTTGCACAGCAAAGGAAGTTATCAACAAAATAAAGACAACTCGCAGAATGGGAAAATATATTCACCAATACATTTGATAAGTGGTTATTATCCAAAATCTATAAAGTGCTTACAAAACTCAACACCAAGAAAACATATCACCCAATTTAAAAAGTCAAATCACCTGAATAGACACTTCTCCAAAGAAAACATACAGATAACTAATAGACATATGAAAAGATGCTCAATGTCACAAATCATCAGAGAAATGCAAATTAAAACCACAATGAGATATCATCTCACACCTGTCAGAATGGCTATCATCAACAAATCAACAAACAGCCCATGCAGGCAAGAATGTGGAGAAAGGAGAACACTTTTGCATTGTTGGTGGAAATGCATATTGGTGCAGCCACTGTGGAAAGCAGTATGGAGATACCTCAAAAAATTCAAAATGGATCTGCCTTTTGACCCAGAGATCCCACTTCTGGGAATATATCAAAAGGAACCTAAAACACTAATTCAAAAGAATATAAGCATCTCTATGTTCATTGCAGCATTATTTATAATCTCCAAGATGTGGAATCAGCCCAAATGTCCATCAATAGATGAGTGGATAAAGCAATTATGAGACATTTACACAATGGAATTCTACTCGGCCATAAAAAAGAAAACTTCACCTTTTGCAATAGTATGGATGGACCTGGAGAACATTATGCTAAGTAAAATAAGCCAGTTAGAGAAAGACAAATACCATATGATTTCACTCATATGAACAAACTGAACTAACAAGCAAAACAGAGGCAGACTCATATGTAGATGGAGAACGGATGACAGTTATTGGGGGTGGGGATTTGAGGGATTTAGTAGAAAGGTAAAAGGACTCATGGACATGTGGTGATTGCTGTGAGAAGTGGGGTAATAAGGAACTAAATGGTAATGGAAGATAGGCAATAAAGTTTAAATTTTTTTAATCTAAAAAAAATTAAAATAAATTGTGACTCATGAAACCCAGATATTTTTGTTGTTCCTGCTTCAAATAGCATCCTTCCCTCCAGGATAATAACTAGCCCATAAATAGATTCTAAACTTCTACTCACTCACCAAAAATAAGCTATTAGTACTTTCAAAATATCATAGCGAGGCACACCAATAGCTTTATTGGGTCATTTTATTTTTGCCCTCTTCCCATCTCCTGCTTTATTTAAATCTCAATCTAATCTGGAAGCCCACATGGTAACAACAGATCCACACATATGTATCCATGGTTTCCTAAGTCCCCAGTAACCAGAATCCTCACTCTGTTACCAGTAAACTTTAGAGGTTGTTTTTTGCCTTTGTTTTCTCATGAGAAGATACTTTGGTCCACCAGCTTGTTTTCCTTTCTAACATTTTATTTTATTAATTATTGTTGTATTACAGTTGTTTGATTTTTCCCCCTACCCTACTACCCCATCCCCTCTCCCATAATTGGTCCACACCTCATTGTCCATGTCTATGGGTCATTCATACTAGTTCCTTGACTAAACCCCTCCCTTTCTTTCCCCCACTCTTCCCCTTCCCTCACCCCTCTGGTCACCATCAGTCTGCACCTTGCTTCTATGTCTCTGGTTCCATTCTGCTCATCCATTTGTTTTGTTCATTAGTTTCCTATATTAGGTGAGATCATATGATATTTGTCTTTTGCCACCTGGCTTATTTCACTAAGCATAATTCTCTCCAGGTCTATCCATGCTGTCACAAAAGGTAGAAATTCCTTCTTTCTGCTACATAGTATTCCATTGTGTAAATGTACCTCTGTTTTTTGATCCATTCATCCACTGAAGGGCACTTAGGTTATTTTCAGCACTTGGCTACTGTGAATAGCACAGCTATGATCATAGGGGTGCATAGGTTCTTCTGACTTGGTGTTTCAGGGTTCTTTGCCATCAAAGAGATGCAAATTAAAACCACAATGAGATACCACCTCACACCAGTGAAAATGGCCATCATTAATAAATCAACAAATGACAAGGGCTGGTGAGGATGTAGAGAAAAGGGAACCCTAGTGCACTGTTAGTGGGAGTGCAGACTGATGCAGCCACTATGGAAGACAATATGGAATTTCCTCAGAAAACTAAAACTAGAACTGCCTTTTGATCCAATGATTCCACTGTTAGGACTATACCAAAAAGCCTTGAATCACCAGCTTCTTGCACTGATATCAAAATCTGTTCCCATGAACTTTGTGATAACAAGATTGTTATCTACAAGGTATTGTCTATGGATTGATGGACATTTTGACGTAATAGCCTTCTAAGTTGAGAGCTGAGAGCATAACCCCCTGAGGGCCAGAATTCTACATGATTAACACAATCCATGTAGAATTCCACACAGCATCATATTTTAATACAAGATTTATTTTACAATGTAATCACCAACTCACTATGATCTGGAAATAATAGTTCCATCCATTTTTTTCAATCAACCAGTGGGGTAATATTTGATATACAAGTTGGGATTCACATCTGATAAAGATTTTATATACCTTGGAAGTTTCATTGTCCCCAATTCTCTGGTGCTGATAGTAAACTAAGTTATCAAGTTCAAAGCTTGAGAAACATTGAGCATTATCACACATGAATGTGGGTACTTAATTCAAGAATAGGAAGCTGTCCTGGTAGTCCCAGTTCCTACCAGCTCTGAGGGAACTTTGAGGAAGCTGTAATACCCTGGCCTACAAATAAAATAGATGATTTCTCTTGCCTTCACACCTGTGCTTTTGATTGACTGAGTCTTAGGGGTGTACTCACTATGCGTTTGATAAGTTTTTGCAAAGTGGCCAAGTGCTGATCAGAAATCCTGCTAAAGTTTAAAAGATGGAGTACATTCAATAAGTAAATACAAATAAAAGTAATATATAATAAGTTTTATTTTAACAATTATAACTACATTAATAATAATTAAATATAATTATAGCCAGCTATTTTCAAAGTGTGCTTTGTTGCATTCTATTGCATTTTTCCTTATTTTTTTGTGGAAAGAAAAAATAGAAAACCTAGACCTGCAGGAATTAACCTGTGAACCAGGGACAGAAGAAATCCACACAAAGCAACAAGCTAAGACCTCAAGATCTTTCCTCCTAGTTGCAACAACATGAATATACCTGAAGGGCATGCTAAGTAAAGTAAGTCAGACACAGAAAGACAAATACCGTATGATTGATCTTACTTATATGTGGGCTTTTTAAAAAATTAGCTCAGATACAAAGAACAGATTGTGGGTGGAATGGCAAAATGGAAAGAAGTCAAGAGATACAGTCTTCCAGTTATGAGGTAAATAAGTCATGGGTATGTAATGTACAGCATGAATGACTATAGTTGAAAATACTATTTTCCATGTTTGAAATTGATGAGGGAGTAGATCTTAAAAGTTCTCATCATAGCCCTGGCTGATGGCTCAGTGGATCAGCACAGCCTGTGATCCCTAGGGTTGCTGGTTTGATTCCCAGCCAGGGTACAAACCCAGGTTGTAAGCCAGGTCTCTAGCCATGTCCCTAGCTGGAGGCAGGTGGAAGGCAACCACATATTGATGTTTTGCTCCATCTCTGCCTACCTCCCTTCCCCTCTCTTTAAAAATATAACAAAATAAAATCTTTAAAAAAAAGTTCTCATCACAAGAAAATAAAAACTTTTTAACTATGTAAGGTGATCAATGTTAACTAAAATTGTGATGATCATTCCATAGTATATACACATATCAAATTATTATATTGTTTAGCTGTTCTGAACTGACTGGTGCACTTTTTGCTAGGCTAATGAGTTTGGGCAGGTTTGCACATTATGATCATAGATGCGCCATCTTAGAATTGCAAAGGGCTATATCCTAGAGATCACCTGATCCAACCCCTCTCTATTTGCACAGGTGAAATTGTGGCTTAAAAGGGGTATGGGATTGAACCAAGGATACAACATTCTGATGCAAGTGACTGACTGGAATCTGAATCACATCCAGGCATAGCCAGGGCTTTCCCTGCTACTTCTTACATAAGTATATCCTTAACTTTTATCTGTTTCTATTTTAGTCTAAATATCACATAAGTAAAAAGTCAAATTAGTAGGGGACCATATTTACTTTGTTCCTTTTCCCATCTGGTTACCACAATAGAACTTTACGCTCAGCCTGATGACACCATTTAGTCTCTGCACGACCCTGCAATAAATACCCACTTTGCCATCGTATCACAATGGCCAGACCAAGGGTCCCTTCTCTTACTTGACATAGAAAAATATTATTTCTATCCATCGGTTCTCAGTGGCACCATGGTCATCACTATTACTACTTTCTGGGCTCAGTAGAGTACCAGCTGTGTCCAACACATGTTAACAACGGTGGCTTCCAGCCAAGTGCACAACTAAGATTTTTGCCAAGAACACATTCCCCATGGAGTCAAATGGCAAAAGTACATAATAGAGAACTAACATTCTGGCCATGGCAGAGGGAAAATCCTCTCAACTTCAAAGAGGCTCAAGGCCTCACACAGGGAAAACTGGCTGTTCTGTCCTGCTATCTGGGTCAAGGGATGGTCCGAAGGGGCTAGGCTGCTTCCCTTGGAAAGTGGGCAGCCCTCAGCACGGGGGCCTTTGAAACCTGGCACCCGAGAACTTCAGGGCATCTCCAGCCTGCTCCCCTGAGGCTTCTCAGACACCACCATACCATCAGATAACCAGCCCATTGTCACTGTCTAGGCCATTCTCCCACTACTCATCCCATCCACGCATGATTTCCCTTTCACTGGATTTGCCTTGTCCCAGTGGGGCTTTTTTGAAAGAGACATGAAAAATAATAATGTCTCAGCTCTCACCTGAACTAGGAAAAGTTCACCTGATCTCCTCCATTCCCTCAGGGCCCAATTCCTCCTATTCACCTCAGCGCTGCTGCCGGGAGCACACAGATGCAAATCGGGTCAGTTTGACCCACCTGATTAAAAACTGAGGTTCGAAGTAGCCCTGGCAGCAGATTGGGTCCAAATTCCTTCTCAAGACATTCAGGGGCCTTTACAACCTCCTTTCCAGCAAGATCTTCACTGTCCCCTTAAACTGTTGTACATTTTCATTACATATGATGTTCCTTTTACTATTCAGTTTACCTAGAATCCATCCCCACATCACCTTGACTACCTGACAAACTCCCAACAATTTTTGAGAAACAGCTCAAATGCAACCTTCCCTCTGATGGTTTCCTCGACTATCTCAATTCAAATTAACTGGCCCTTCTTCTGTGGCCCCATACATTGCACTCATGCTGACTTTCCCAAGTCAATAGGAGGCAGAGTCAAATCTTCTGAATCCAAATCCTAGGGTCTTTCCCATGTCATACTACCCATGGAATCATGCCTTAAGTCTGAACCTAATGTCTGGTCAGTAAATGTGCTGAATGAATGAATAAATGACAACGTGTAGGTACCTTCTACTACCATCCCCACACTCCCTTCTCCAAACTACAATTTACAAAGGATGCACCCAACTATGTGTCATGCAATAATGCCCCAATTTAAGGATACTGCAACCGTATATCATGTAATTATAGAGGTCCACCAAAGAAAGTTCACAGTGCCTGTTTGGCCAGTGAGAGGGAGAGGAGAAAAGGAAAGTAATTTGTAAAATCCAGGGAGAAGCCTGACCCAAAGAAGCATTTCTTTCTAAACTCTCTAACATGCCCCTCAAATAACCTCAGAGCATTTCAGCCCTCCAGGAGCCAATGGCCAAGTATGAGCAGAAAGCATCAAATGCTGTTTGGGAGAAAGCAGTCAGAGTGTCCACAGCAATACAAATATAAAGACAGATAGGATAAGCAGGCCCTACGGAGAAATGTCAAGCCCAAGAAAGTCAAAACTTTGAGTTATGAATCTACTCTCTGCCAAAAAAAAAAAAATAAAGAAGATAAAAAATAAACTTGATTTTGCCCATTCTCTCTCTCTCTCTCTCTCTCTCTCTCTCTCACACACACACACACACACACACACACACACACACACCCTTCTCTACAAGAAGCAGCAAATAAATAACACTCACCCAACTAACTGGGTGCTGAGTAAAATGTTAAGACATCAGCCCTTAAAGGTAGAATGAATAAGAAATGGACATGGGCTTTCCCGTCTGAGGCTGGGAGCCTGAAATCATCCAGTTTGCCAACAGTGCTCTGTCTGCCAACCCACCTGCAAAGAAAGATGCCATGTGAGACTTCACATCCACCCAGAATAACTGCATATAAATCCCACACTCACAGGCTTCCCCTCAAAGCGGGGTGAGGAAGAAGAAAAGCGGAAAAAGCAAAGGAAACATTCTGGCAGGTCTTCTGGACTTCAGGAATTCCACAAGCAAAGACACTGCCAAAATCTACTTGATAAGATGTGTAGAGTTAATAAAGTGAGTGTTTGCAGAAATTCTAGATTGCTGCAAACCATCTCGTGGTTTTAAAAAATCTGTGTAATCTGAATGTGGGATAATCATGGTCTATTTAAGACTGATACCATAGAGTCTAGGGCCACTGTCACATCTGCTCATCTGCAATGGCCAATCCAACAAGGACATCAAATGGTACAGCCTGAGGAGCAGGGCCAGAGCTGGCTTTCACAGACCCTTCTGCCACTTTTATTAGAAACTATCTAGGACTGGGCAAAGGGTTTTTTTAGGTCCTACATAACACCAAGCACACTGCAAATACTTAAGTTTGCTATTGAGTTTGTGTCTTTTCCTTGAGAAAAAAGAATATTGTCCTTTTTCTTTTACACCAAAAACACACTACAAATCAAAGATGTACTGACATTTGCTTGTTTGTTTTCATTTAACAAGACAAAGTGGCACACAGAGAAGGGAAGATCAGATGGACCCTCAATGCTGTGAGAAGGAAAACTGTGTCCCCTGCTCTAGATTTATCACATCCCTGGGAGCACTTCAGATGCTTGCCCTCCTGAGTTCTCAGATCACCATGGAGTCATTACAGCAAAGGCAGGAACTGCATTTTTTTTTTTTTTTTTTCATCAAATAGTTATTGAGGATTTCTACTAGCTAGTGATGGGGCTTTACATTCAGGATACATGTATAAATAGGAAATGTCTCCAATCTCAAGGTGAATTTCACTCAGGGTGACCAGCTATTGCCCTCATCCTGGCTCCTAAGATCCCTGCCCTCTGCAGATCCCTCTTCATCTTTACATGCTTTGATCTGTCACCACCATGTTAATGATGTTTGGATCTGTAACTCTGGCCCTGACTGCTAACTTCTCTCAGCTTGTACAAACCAACTCATCTGTATATGGATGTCTCCAATGCTTCAAGCATGAACTGATCCCAGGGACAGTTCTTTCCCAAATTGTTCACCCATTCAATCACCCCCTTCCCTTCAATACTAGCTCTATTATTTTAGTTTTCCAGAATTTACTTCCTACTTCTTTAACCTTAATTTCTATCCTATCTCTAGGTCCTAGCATGTGTCCTTTAGAGTGGCTTTTAGATATATATTACAGCTTTCATCACCTTGTAGAGTTCCTCCTAATTCATTTTTATGTAACCTTGTAAGATATTTCTTGTTATTTTCCTGTCCATGAAACTCAGTGGCTCTCTTGCTTACCTTGTCAAACATAGGACACTTTCAAAACTATCTATAGCCTGTTCTTTCCCTGGCTATACCACCCCTTATTCCCCAACCTCTATTCTGATCAGCCTAGTTCCCATTTTGATACCTGCAGTCCAACTATCCTCCATCTCACTAAATCACAGCCATCATCGATGGACATGATTCGTTCAAAAGTATTCACCAATTACACACTATGCTGGACACTAGGAAACAGCAGAGAACAAAACAGGCACATTTCTTGCCCTTGTGAGCTTTACATCTACTGTTGCAACAATTATCTAACCTCCTGGGGAAAAGTTTGACTCCTTTTTTTTTTTCATTTTAATATATTTTATCTATTTTGCTGTTACAGTTGTCCCAATTTTCCCTCCTTTGCCCCCCTCCACCCAGTACCCCATTTCCTCCAGCAGTGCCCCCCTTAGTTCATGACCATGAGTCCCACATATAAGTTCATTGGCTTCTCTATTTCCTTTGTTCTTCTTAACATCCCCCTTTCTATTCTGTAACCACCAATGTGTACTCTTTTTTTCCCTTCTACATCCAGACAATTCACCATTATGACAGAAGGAAGCTTCTCAAATCATATTAATACAAAGTTTTCTTTTCATTATTCCAAAATACCTACTTTAATTCATTTGTCTAAAGAATTACTCTTTTAAGTAATATGAATTGCAATATTACCAAACACATGCAAAAATACATACATATTTTTACACATATTTAAAGAACATACTGGATTTTGAAGAGTTAACACAAAAAATTTAAAATATGCCAATAGCTTACATAGTTATTACATGTTAAGTGATAGTATTATCACTTAACATTCTATTCTTGATACAATATTAGATATGGTGTATCAAGATTAAGCAATTTTTTCTTCTTTAATACTTATTTTTACTCTGGAATGCTATTTTTGTGAAATATATCACAGAAATGGTGTATTACAGAGCTCACCTTTGTGAAAGCGTCCTAGACACAGTGCCAACCCCATAGTAAACAATGAATTTGGGTTTTTGAGTCAGATCCTCCTCACTCCAATAATACACCTCAACTTTACTTTAAGCTACTGGAACTACAACTTATTCTTTTTGGAGTTTTCCATCTTAAATAGATTTATTTATTTATTTAGGCTGTGCACAGGTCTTACTTCTTTCAATACCCTCTGTTTTTCCTCTACATGTGTCTTACAAGTTGAACCCTTCAGAAATAATGGCACTTGCAGTGCTCAGCCAGTCCCCAGAGTAGAAATTATTGTGTCTAAGTTGAGGTACAAAACAAAAATCCCTAGGATTTAAATAATTTTGTAGATTAGCATTCTTGCTATTTTTTGAACTTGTGATTGACTTCTTATGTGGTCCTAAACTAACCCCTGAACTATTTAAGAGTCTGTTGAGGTAGAGATTAGGTATGTTCACATTTCAATAATAAAGTTTACTGTAGCATTAATTCCTTTTCCCAAGTATCCCCAGTTTGGGGGCTTCTTAACTGGAAATGCATATTTCCATGATTTAGTTGAAAGGAATCTCATCTAATTTACATGCTAATATGAGAATATATATTGTCCATGTACATGAATCATATGGTTTAGTAGTTTGCAACTTCCATTCAAATTAGTCTTCAGTCTCAATATTTTTTCTAATCTAAAGATGGACTGATTTCACAACACTCCCATGACCAGTTGGTTGCTATTTAAAACAAAAATTGCTAACAAAATCTATATATTACACACCCACAAATAAGCACATATTTTATAACAGTGAATAAGAAAGATAGCATGTCTTCTATATAATATACACCCACATTTTCTTACTTTTTTCTTCTTCCTTAACTGCATTTGATTTTTCTGAGTTATTGCAAGTAACATGATTTTCTCATACTGTGAAATGATTCCAATCTAAGAAAACATAACCTGCAGATACAAGTAATATACTAAATTGTACCTTATTTAGTAAAACCTACTTATAAGATCACTTTAAAGCATTCATAAGTTAAAGTTGGTTCTTATCCATTCAGCTGCCCTATGTCTTTTGATTAGTGCATTTAATCCATTTACCTTTGTACCTGTGTTCCTATCTGTCTCTGTTTCTTCATCTTATTAAAGCAGACCCTTTAGCATCTCTTGCAATGCTGGTTTGGTGGAGATGTATTCTTTTAGACTTCTTTTGTCTGGGAAACTTCCATTTTAAAAAACAGCCTTGCTGGGTAGAGTATTCTTGGTTGCAGGCCTTTGTTTTTCATTGCTTAAAATATTTTTTGCCATTCCCTTCTGGCTTGCTGTGTTTCTGTTGAGAAATCAGCTGATAACCTTATGGGAGCCCCCTTGTATGTTATTAGCTTTTTCTCTCCTGCTGCTTTTAGGATTCTCTCCTTGATTTTGAAATTTGCCATTTTTATTATGATGTGTCTTGGAGTGGGTCTATCTGGGTTCATCTTCCTTGGGACCCTCTGTGCTTTCTGAGTTTGCATAACATTTTTTCTCCTCAAGTTAAGAAAATTTTCTGTCATTACTTTTTCAAAGAGGTTTTCTATCCCTTGCTCCTTCTCTTCTCCTTCTGGTATCCCTATGATACGGATGTTATTACGTTTTATGTTGTCCTGTAGCTCTCTTAAAACCTCTTCATCCCTTCTCAGTCTTTTTTCATTTTGTTGCACTGCCTGGGAATTTTTTTCTACGTTGACCTCCAGCTCAATGATCCAGTCCTCTGCTTTCTCTAGCCTGATTTTGATTACTTCTGTATTCTTCAATTCAGAAATTGTATTCTTCATTTCCTCCTGGCTCCTATTGATGGTTTCTATGTCCTTTTTAATGCTGGTGTAGTTCTCAGTAAGTTCCTTGTAGCTTTCCCGGAGTTCTTTGTAGTTCCCCTAGAGTTGTTTGTAGTTTCCTTTGAACTTACTGAGCTCATTGAGCTTCCCTATCATCATTATTTTGAATTCCATGTCTGATAGGGTGCTTGCCTCTATTTCATTTTGCACTCTTCCTGGGGATTCCTCCTTCCCATTTGTTGAGGGTTTATTTCTTTTTCTCCCCATTTTAGGTGGCTCTTGTTTGTTTCTGCTTCTTAGATTGGTCTGCTTTGACTTACTGTTTTAGTGGTGTGACCTTCTGTGGTGTAGAGGTGCACATTTTTTACTTCCTGGATCTGTGCTTGGTGACTGTCAGCTTGTGTCCCAGTCTGGGCCTAGTTAGCCAGTTGGAGGCTACCAGAGATCCACTGTCTTTGTTTCCTTTAGTTGTTAATCCAATCAGTCTGTGATCAGTGGTCAATTTTAGGCAGCTCTCGGCAGGGCAGATGAATTCAGTTGTTAATCCAATCCACCTATGACCTGAGGTCAAGTTTAGGCACTGCTGGGTGGGGCGAATTAATTCTATGGGTGGGGCTATGGCTTCCCCTCAGGCTCCCACCCTTTGGAGAAGAATGGTCTGCTGGCTGAATGGGGGATGGGTCAGCACTGGACTCACGGGCTGCTCCCTCAGCTCTCCCCCTAAAGCCTCTGACCCAAACCCTCCTTAAGTATCTCTACTCCACTATGCCCTCCCTCTGCTGGAGCCCAGGGTAGGCGGGTGCCACTGTATTTTTGTGTGTGGTCCCTTTAAGAATTTAGTCTCTCTGTCAAGCTGGCTAAATCTGGCAGCTTTTTACTTTTCACAGCTGGGTGCTGTTTTATTCTCAGCTTTGTTGCTGGAGGTTGGGAAGTCCAGTTGGGGGTTTAAATCCCACCCTTTTCAAGTGGAACCCCCAGCTGCTGAGATGTTTCTCCATCCTCTCAGCTGCTGCCCGTAGGAGCCCCACCAGCCCTCTTGCATCTCTGCACTTCCTACCTGTTACGTTGTGATGAATCGGCTCTTCTGTTCTGTCCCTGGTAATAAAACTTCTCTCCAGTTGGTGTTCTGTTGGTTATTCCGGATGATTTCTCCCCAATTAAGTTGTAATTCCAGTTTGGTCTTGGGAGATTGGTGTAGCTCCACTTACATTCTTCGCCATCTTGGTTCTCCATGATTCTTTTTTCATACTTTATATCTTAAAAGATAGTCTTAATTATATTTTAGAACACTGAAAGCATTGTAAATTTAATGCATACTTTTCTAATCTAATGAAAATGCATTTCCAAAAATAGGTAATATAAATAATAGAATATACAACTTCTTCATAGTCTCATCACTCCCACCCATGAAGCCTTATAAAACAAATCTATTTCAAAGATTCTTTTGTTACAAATTTTCCTACTTTAAAACTCTATGGCCCTAGGCCCTGGCTGGTGGCACAGTGGATAAGGCACCAGACTGCGAACCCAAAGGTCACTGGTTCGATTCCCCAGCCAGGACACATAACCAGGTTGTCTCCAAACAGGTCCATAGCTGGAGGCAGATGAAAGGCAACCATACATTGATTGATGTCTCTTTCCCTCTCTTCCTTTCTCCCTTCCCCTCTCTCTGAAAATAATAAATAAATCTTTTTAAAAAAAAAATCTACAGCCCTGAGTATAAGAAGTCCAGTGCTTCAATATGTTCTTTTGTTTGCGATAGTTTTTCACCTCGGGGTACTGATACTCCAAATAGACACACAGCTTTGCCTGGTGTTTCTTTCATAGCCCTTGCAAAAATAAGCAGCCAGAAAGCCTCACAAATATACCAGTGCAAATGAAACAACACCCAGATTTAAATGTTCACATTGAAAAACAGACCTATATAATTTAAAACCTCAGCCTCAATAACCTCAAAATTCACGAGAGCAAGCTTTAACTTCAACATCCATCAACATTTTCAACTAGAAGAAAAATCTGACTCTTGAGCTTAGTCTCCTCTTCAAGCCTTTCCTGCCTAGAATTATGAGGACAGGCAAAAAGAAAAGGGTAGAAAAGCAAAGGGTAATTAGTGTGTGCACTAGATTATATAGAGTCACTTCTTTCTACCTCTAAACAATATTTTTATCATTTTGGCCTCAATTGACCTTGTCACAAGACATCCTGTGGGTTTTTAAAGTCAAAACCCTCAGAAGTTTTTGACATAACTCTTAGTTTCTAACACAACTATTTTTAGTAAAATAACATTGCCTTTGCTTCTGGGACATTTCCCAGAACAACGGTAACTCTAAGATCAGACAGAAAGCAATTTAACTTCATTTAGTCTTGAAGTTTTGTTCAATGGGAGAGTCAATGGTCCACCATATTAAGTAAATACAAGTCCCAGGAACAACTTGGGGACAATTCTAAAGAAGCCAGGTCATGCTATGTTCTTCCTTGGGATAACAACGCACCTGAACTGGAAAATTGGGGCCAAAAGAGATTCTTCATTTCTATCTTAGTTTCTAGGAAATGGAAAGCTACCTGGCCCACTCTAAGTGAAACAGAACATTAGGAAAAGCAGGCCTCACCTTGACAATTGCCTCTACGTTTCTGATCCTTTCTCACAGCTACCAAGTACATTCTGGAAGAGACCTAAAACCCCACAGCTAAAATCAAAATGGAGCAAAAACTCTGACAACTCTAACTACATGAAATCCTGTGATTAAGTTTTTCTCACATTTTTTTATCACTTGCTACTATTTAGCATTTGTAAACCCCTTGTTCTATAATTCTGAACAGTGTTTGTCAACCACTAAATAAACCATTGTGCAAGCTGGTTTTAAACATCTACCCAACAGTCCAAAATTGGAACCATGAGGTTTTTCAACAAATGTTACCTACCACGTAGAGATATATTTTAATATCATAATAATCAACTAATAAACTTACTGTACCTTGCCCTTCCCCAATATATCTGAAGTGTTATTTTTAAACATAACCATGAGTTGCCTGTAATGATATCTCTGATAACCTGGCTCAAAACTATGAGCTGAGTCTATAAATAATGTCTTAGAAATATTGAAATGACAAATGGAAACACTGAATCAGTGGGCTCCAGGGAAGGATCTGAGGATAAGGTGATTCGAGGTCAGGGGGCTATTATGGGCCATGGAAAAGCTAAAGTCATGGAAAACCTAACTAGCAGAAAGAAGAAAATGAACTTGATGCACAGAGAAAAGCAAAGATGCAATCAATTAAAGACCACCAAACCTTTGTTCTATGAGGCCTGACTGTACTTCACTGTCTACTTTGGATTCCCAAAAGAATGCTCTTCGTCCATATGATAAACCCCCCTTTCCATGGATTAAAATAAGTGGGTCTCTGTTTCTGAAAACCAAAGAGCTAAAACCCGAATTCACTGGTGAAGCTATAGAAGGACTCTTGCCCTGGCAGGTGTGGCTCAGTGGATTGGAGCCGGCCTGTGAACCCAAGGGTTGCTGGTTCAATTCCCAATCAGGGCACATAACCAGGTTGCAAGCCAAGTCTCCAGCCAGGTTTCCAGCTGGAGGCAGGTGAAAGGCAACCATACATTGATGTCTCTCTCCCTCTCTGCCTCTCTCCCTTCCCTTCTCTCTAAAAGTAATGAATAAAATCCTAAAAAAAAAAAGAACAAAAAACTCATACACCCTTTGTAATAATGAAGGTCAGTTTCCCAAACCTGTATGATGATAAAAATTACTCATGTTAAAAAAAACAGATTACCTGTCACTTTCCCTGCCAAAATTGACTCCAAAGTTCTGACTCAGGCCCAAAAGTATGCAGATAATTCTTACAATAGGTCAAGGTTGGATCACACTTGATTAGGTGAATTCTAAGATACTTTTCATCACCAGGTCAACAAATATAAACTAATCTCCTCCCATACACAGAGGTAGTTTAAGCGCACAGATGTGGAATCAAAGACATACTCCTTTCCTTGCTCCTAAGAAAAAAAGGCTTTTGGAACACAGCAGACTAGGTCAATCAATAAAGGCTTTAGAGGCCAAGGGACAAAGCCAAAACATGTGAGTGTGTGCATCTGTGCATGAGCATGCTTTGATCTAATTTTAGAGATTAGAAAAAATTCTCTCAAAAAACATTTGAACTATATCTGCATTGCATAATTAAACCCATATAACATGGTAAATATATGAGTTCTGCCTCCCAACCCATAGAGCTGAACATTACATAGTTATCTATAGCAGGGAGAAGCATAGTTTATTTAAAAAGGACCAAGAAGAAAATAGTGTAAATATGGTCAGTTAAAAAATTTGAAAGTCAAAATTCTAAAAATGTGGTACAGGCATTAATTAGTTAGAATTCTACAAAGTAGCTGTGAAATCACTAAAATCCAAATTTCAGAGATAGAGTGGTCCATATTCGCAAGAAATGCCCCAAAGGGCTTTGGAAGAATAGACAAAAGCTTCAAGCTAATTTGGGCCTTCACTTTGCTCAGTTTGTAGTCCTAACAGGAGCTACAAATAATTTCCATGACTCTTGCTTAGAGAGCTATCTCTCTTCTAAAAGTAATCTAACCTCCTGCTTAGAAAATAGGCCTTCAACCCCCAAAGAACCAAGACAGGCAGTGTTCCAACACAGTTAAGAGCTTAATACTTGAACCAGATGGTTATAGATTAACTAAAATCTTATTAGTTGAGTGATGTTGGTGGAAAGACCTGTTTTCTCGGAGTGTCTGTTTTCTAATCTATAAAATGGAACTAAAACTAGATAGCTTTTCAAAGTACTGGGAGAATTAGATCAGGTACAATATGAACAGCACTTAACACAGTATCTGACACATAATCAAACCACAATCAATGTAGCATATGCATACTTAAGAGACTGTGCCAGAGGTTGCCAGTGATCAATAAAGCCAAACATCTCATTGTGCAGAGGAAGAAACTGAGGTGGCTAGGGCAATAATTTGCCAACTACAGATTGGCAGAATTGGGGGAAGGGGGGATCCAGTCTTAGGCTATCTAGTTAGCATTCTAAGAAGACCATTCAAATGTATTTGTTTGATAACACTAATTTCAAAAGGAATTAAATCAGAATTACATTCATTTAAGATATTCTCTAGGTTTATCTCCAAAATATATAAAGAACTTATGTAACTCAACACCAGGGAGACAGACAGCCCAATTGAAAAATGGACAAAGGATTTGAACAGCCACCTCTTTGAGGAGGACATACAAAGGGCCCAAAGACATTTGAAAGAAAGCTCAACATCACTAGCCATCAGAGAGATGCAAATTAAAACCACAATAAGATACCACCTCATACCTGTCAGAATGGCAATCATCAACAAATCAACAAACAAGTGTTGGCAAGGATGTGAGAAAAGGAAACCCTGGTGCGCTGTTGGTGGGAATGCAGACTGGAGTAGCCATTATGGAAAACAGTATGGAATTTCCTCAAAAAACTAAAAATAGAACTTCCTTTTGATCCAGCGATTCCACTATTAGGATTATACCTGAAGAACCCTGAAACATCAATTCAGAAAAACCTATGTACCTCTATGTTCATAACGGCACTATTTACAATAGCCAAGTGCTGGAAACAGCCTGAGTGCCCATCAGTGGATGATTGGATCAAAAGACTTTGGTTTATTTACACAATGAAATATTACACAGCAGAAAGAAAGAAGGAACTCCTACCTTTGGTAACAACATGGATGGAACTGGAGAGTATTATGCTTAGTGAAATAAGCCAGTTAGTGAAAGATAAATACCATATGATCTCACCCAATACAGGACACTAATGAACAAAACAAACAAACAAGCAAAACAGAACCAGAAACATGAATACAATGAATAGACCTTCAGTGGGCAGAGGGGAGAGGGGAGGAGGAAGCAAAGAAGGGGAGCAATTTAGTCAAGGAATTAGCATGGAGGGCCCATGGACATGGACAACAAGTGGGATTCACTTTGGTGGGTAATGGGAGGGTGGAAAAGGGGACAGAAGGTGGGGGAAATGGGATGAATGTAATACAACTACAATAAAATTACATTTAAAAAAAGGACATTCTTATGAAATTTACTGGAGCCTTTCATATTTTTTGCAGAATACTTTTAAAAGGATGTTCTGAATTTTACGTGCTAGGGATAGCCAACTACAGATAGGTCCTTTTTGAAAACCTTTGCTTTTTTTGTAAATAAAATCTGTGTTTTAAAGACCAACTAAACATAAGCATGTAAAGTTCAGCATAAGGAATATAGTCAACAATATTGTGATAACTATGTACAGTTCTAGGTGGGTATTTGAATTATCAGGGGGATCACTTTGTAAATTATATAACTCTCTAAGCACTATGCTGTACACCTGAAACTACTATGAAATAATATTGAATGTAAAAAAAGAAAAAAGTATACCAAGGCCAAAAAATGGAATAAAAACATCATTTCAACATTGTGGGGGCAAGGTAGAGAATGGGTTGCTCTGGGTGTGGTGGTTACCTGATGTGGTCAGAGAAGAGCTCACGGGAAAAGTGGCAGCAGGACTGAGTCACAACTGCATGGTATGAAGAAGGTATCAGTGCAGACACCTGGGCAGATGGAAAAGCAAGTGCAAAGTTCCTGGGGTCAGATGTGCTGAATTTCAAGATCTGGGAAATATTCCAATGAGGTCAGAACATGATATAAAATGTAAGAAAGTGGTCAGAGGGGGCAGTTGTTGCAACATCACCAGAGTGTATGTATGAAAATAGCTTGACACAGTGTCTATACATATAAATATTTCATAAATGACAATATCATAAGTATGCTTTGGAAAGTCAGAGGCAATATGTATAAAGCATCAAATGTACCTCCCAGCAGACAGCAGTCCCTCAATAAAGTATGGTGGTCATTATATAATAAAAGTAATCTATGTAAAATTATTAATATAGTGCTTGGCACGTAGTAAACTTTTAAAGCCAACCATACTGTTTAGCTTTTTAAAAAACAGTATGTTTTTCATACTGTTTGAAAAACAGAACCATATTAGCATCATTATGTAAAATATCAATACAGTCCATGTTCAATAGACATTTGTATATTTGTTAAATGAATGAGCAAACAGTCTACTGATGAGTAGGCTGAGTAGTAGAAAACCTGGGTAGTATTCATCACACTTAACTACTGAGTATTTCTACAATGGCAAAGAGATGTTTTCAGAGAAAGAGAAAGAACTACTCTTTATTGAGGAACTATGAGCAGTAGGGCCAGAACAAAGAGGTAGCTGTGTGACTAGAGTCAGTACACTTTGCCTCATGCTTGATGGCTAAATCCAACATTTCCTTTTGGATGACATAAAGTCATCCACACTTCATACTTGTTCCATTTAAAAACATAGTTCCTGAAGCTCTACACTGAACCTCACTTTCAAGTCAAACCTCAGGTAAGTTCACACAGAGGAAGAGCTCAGAGAAGGGAACTAATGCTGGTTCCCTTCCCACCACAATGTCCCCTCTGCCACCCCATGATTGCCACCTTCTCTCTAACTGCCCACGATGACTTTGAAGTCAGGTTATTACCTTACTTTTGCTTGAGGAAGCCAACAACCAAAGACATGAAATAGTTCATCTGAAACTGTGCAATCAGGAGGTGGCCAGGCAGGCGTTTGAGGCCAGGCCTCTTGGCCGCTCCACGCTGGTACCCTGAAAGGCAACCGTGGGATGCGGCGCAATTGGAGAGGTGAGGAACTCATGAGCCTGACGTTAGTGCACCGGCAGGGCTTCCACCCGGAGCCTGGCTGCCAGAGACCACACAGTGAGAAGGAAAAGCCTGCCCCTCCTGGTATGATCCAATGACAAACCCAGCACATTTTCAAATTTCACATTACATGGTAAAAAATATTTTAATGACGTTAGCCCTACAATACTTCAAACTTCCCCTTCTTCTCCAGAAAACATAGACACCAGCTTCCAAATGTCTCCCCAGAGAGCCAATAAACCTCTTGCTCTGGTTTCTTCCAAAGGAAACGCAGTTTTTCTTTGTTGAAAAATAAAATTAATCTCTTTCATCAAGAGATTGGATTTCACCGATATCTTTTATCCTTTCCAGGTTGCTTTTTAGTTAGGCACCCTCTCAAGCAAAAGCTGGGGAACATGGCCTCCCCCAAAGCACCATCAGCGAACCCCAAATACTACTCGTGCTCCAAGTAGGGTCTGTGCAGTCCCATCCAGCAGGCACGCTCTGGTGCACACGAGCCAACGATCCATCACCAATGGAAAGGACAAATCAGCAGCTCTTACAATCTCACGTGAAGCTGGACGAAAAGAGGGCAGAAGACACAAGGACTCCAAAACCATAGCTTAAGACTTTCACTCCAAACTCCTTCCCAAAAACTCCACAGTCCTTCTGAGTAGATGTAGTGGCCCCCAGAAGAGACCTAGAAGGCGCCCCATCAGGAGTGGGCAAAGCAAAGGAAAACACAGTAAGCCAGTTAAGGTCTGGTGTCTCACCCTAGAATGTTTTATTCTCACTCAGGCTCATGGCAGTTATAAATACCATTTGCAACTCTTCTCAAAGGAGACAAATGTCATGCCAATTGTATAAATAAACCAAGGCTGACAAAGTGACAGGCTCGATACTTGTTGGGAATTTCCTCAGGAACTCAGAAAAAGAACTTAGGTGGAACCAAGTCATTTGCTCTGGAGTCAGTAACTTGTATTGAAATCTGAGGGCATTCTACTCACCTGTAACACAAGACTGATGAGAACACCTACCTCATAAAGACATTGCAAGGGTCAGATGAGACGGTTTGGTAAGAGGGTGTAACAGGGTCTCAATGGGAAACAGAAGAAACCAAACAATATGGTAATATGAACAGAGATTATAAACTGAGAAGGTGTAATATAATGAAGTATTAATTATTTACAGAGGATTTGCTACTAACAAGAACTGCATGTCTGAATGAAAGAACCTAAAGGGACCCTGAGACCCAATTCCTACATGGTTGGAGGTGAGGGTTTCTTCTGCACCAGCAAGCAATTTCATTCTTAGACACCAGCTGAGTATCCTACATACAATTCAACTAAATTTTGACTCTGTCTACCTGGAAACAGCATTAGATTCCACAGGTTCAGGGCTCAGTCCTACAAGACCGGTCCCCTCCACAAACAGTTTCAGGTACCAACTGCAAGTCCAAATTGCCATTTGTGCTTCTGATTGACTAATTATAAATCAGAGGTTCCAATGACTCCCTCTTTGAGTTTGATTAATTTGCTAAAGCAGCTCCCAGAACTCAGAGAAACATTTTACTTACTAGGTCACCCATTTATTACAAAATGATGCAACTCAGCAACAGCCAGATGGAAGAAATGCAGGAGCAAGGTATGAGGAAAGGGCTTGGAGTTTTCAGGCCCTTACTCTGCCTGGATTTCCACATGTTCATCAACCTAAAAGCTCTCTGAACCCTGTTTTGGGGGTTTTATGGCAGCTTCATTAGAGGCATGACTGATTAAATCACTGGCCACTGGCAATTGATTTATCTTCCAGTCCCTCTCCTTTCCCCAGAAATAAAGCAGTAGGAGCTAACAGTTCCCCATCTCTATTCAACGTTAGTTCCCCTGATAACCAACCCCATCCTTAGGTGCTTTCCAAAAGCCACCTTATTAACATAAACCCAGTTAGGGTGAAGAGGGGCTTGTTATGAATCAAAAGACACCCATTTCACCTTTAAGGCTCTGAAATAGTTTCAGGAACTGAGGGGAAAAGACCAACTATAATGACAAAAGATATATCCACTTCCCTTATTGCTCAGGAAATTCCAAGAGTTTGGGAAGCTATGAGCCAGGACTGTAGGCCAAGACCAAATATAAATGAGAAATCTATTTTAGTCATCTGAATAACCAAATACAGCACATATTCCTTATACACCACAATAATGCAGAACCCAAGGAAGGAACAATGTTGGAAGAGAATCCCCAAAGCTGGGATTTGAACCTCAATTTGAGGGCATGACCACAGCAGCAGGCCAGCAAACCCCCCTTCCACAGAAATGCTGCGGATCAGGGGACCACAGCTGGAAGATGAGCACCAGGGGGGGTCCAGGTGCTACTGTCCACTGCATACTTTAGGAGCAAGCCAAAAATAGCCCACCAGGGCCACGGAAGAAAGCCTTTGGAGTTCCTCCAGTGCTCTCTGGCAGCAGGACATGAAGCAATGTTCTAGTATCACAAGCAAGACCATAAGAATGCATTTGGAACTGAGTGATAATAAATTGATAATCCTTTCATAGGATTACAAACCCAGAGCTTTGTAAACAACATCAGTTTTTTAAAATCTTCACCCAAGGGATATGTTTGTTTATTTTAAAGAGAGGGAGGGAGGGAGGGAGGGAGGGGGTGGAAAGAGAGAGGGAGAAACATCGATCAATTACCTCCCATACACACCCCAGATGGGGATCAAACCTGCAACCTCTTGGTGCATAGGGCAACACTCCAACCAACTAAGCCACCTGGCCAGGGCAACAACATCACTTTTAATTATAGACCCAGAAGAGCATTGGTAAAAAAAAAAAAAAGGGGGGGGTGGTCAGAAAAATTGAAATCTCTGACTCCCACTTCCCCATCAGAGGGTTCTTTATAGCCATTGTAGACAACTCAGGAAGATGAGTAGAGGCAACTTTAACCCATCACTCCTAAACACAGAGTAATAGGACACTGACTCACCTTGCATCTAGTGAATTTGAATCAGGCATAAAGAAAAGTGTTCACGCCCTGGCCAGTGGCACAGTGGATAAGGCACCGGCCTGCAAATACAAAAGTCACTGGTTCGATTCCCAGCCAAGGCAACATAACCAGGTTGCAAGCCAGGTCTCCAGCCAGGTCCGTAGCTGGAGGCAGGTGAAAGGCAACCATACAATGATGTGTCTCTTCCTCTCTGCCTCTATCCCCCCTTCCCCTCTCTCTAAAAATAGTAAATAAAACCTTAACTAAAAAAAGTATTCACAATTGTGTGGGGATCATACTAGGTTTGATAACACCTTGGAACAGCTGCAAAGACTTCCTTTTAAAATAAGATACATCCTGATGGCTCAGCAGCATCCTTTTTGTAACCCCTCCAAGTACATTTCTGCCCCAGCTCCTACAAGAGGGTGACAGTGTGTGCCATCACTTGCATAAAACTGAAAGAGGGATTGTGGAGGAAAGGCCCTGAGGGTGCCTATTTCCAATCCCAGCATGTGCCAAGGACAGGCCCAGGAGGCTGCAGCTCCAGGGGCCCGGAGTGGGAAGCCATTTCAGGCAAGGCAGGAGGTAGCTGTAACTCACCGTCATGGGATGAATAGTCCAAGGACCAGAATAAGTGGGAAATGATGACATCCTCAAATAAAGTCATGGGTCTTGTGTCCAGGAATTTCCCTTGAGGTAGAAGACAAGGGGCTGCCTATTTGGCTGTGTGATTGGCAGGAAAAGAATAGCACATTTTAGCTCAGTGTGGATAGCTGCACTCCAGGCCGGCTGGCCTGGGCGAGGCCCCAGCAGTTTTTCATCTACTACATTTTTGAGGAGCTTCCAATTTCTTCCAAATGAGCATTTCCCAAATATCCTGCCTGAAAACTGTCCCTCTCCACTCAAGACATGCTTTCCTTTCTCAAGGTGCTGCCTGCCACCAGAGAACTGCCAAGACCCATGGTGCCCAGCAACCTGGGGGAGCCTGTCTCAAAGCTGTGTTGGAGTTTGCAGAATCACACGGCTTGAGAGCAAGGTGGGCTGAGTCCCAGAGCCCGTGCCTTGTACTTACAGATGAACATACCTTATCCAGTCAGCTTCCTTGCTGAGTGAGGTGCCCACAGCTCAGTGTGGTGACGGGACCTGAGACCACACAGTGAGTTAACAATGACAGCAGGTCTGGCGTGTCCCTCTGTCTCACCTCAGGTTCCAGCTTTCCCCAGCCCACCCGCCTGCAGGTACCTAACAAGGCATCCAGAGCTTAGTGCCTGGATAATCCTGGTCTGTGCATGTCTGCTCTCAGTCTAACCAGTCATGAGAGTTTACTCAGTGGGATAGGGCACACGGGAGGGTCATGTTAGGGTCATGGCCAGAGATAGGGCAAGGGCAAGGGCTAGGGTTTGGATGAAGATGAGGAGAGTAGTTGGAAAAAAGAAATTAACACTTTCTCCCAAAGTAATTCAACTTCCATTTCCACCTGGCCTGCCCTAAAACCATCATTCCTTGCCTATTGATACTATGAACAAAATTATCAGGTTGGAACACAAATTGACAAGTTCTAAAGGAAGGGCTTTATCTTCGCCATCGGCAGTCGCATAGTACCAAAGCCAGCATGTATCTGGTTTCTATGGCTATACTGCCAATTAACTCAAAATGCCTAAAAGGAGGACTGTTCGCACGCGCTTGCATGTAGGTCAGGTGTTCAGGCAAAGCTCAGCAGGTGCAGCTCATCTGTGCCCCACATGGTGGTGGCCAAGGCAGCCCAGCTAGGGCGGGAAGTCAAAGATGATCTCACATGTCTGCCTGTCACTCACATGTTGGCTCGTAGCTGGGGCACCCATATCTCTCCCTGAGACCTCCTTCTCCAGCAGGACAGCCAAGACTTCTTTATGTGGCGGCTGGATCTCAAGAGGAAAGGCAGAAACTGCAAGGCCTCTTCACAGCCTTGGCTCAGGAGCACGAGCACATCGACCGGCTCCTTCACATCCCATTGGTCAGGGCCAGTCGCGAGGCCAGCTGGCGTCAATGAGAGGCCCCGCCTCTTCATGGGAAAGGGGCAAAGGCACGTTGCAAACGGGGTGAACCTAGAAAGTGAGTGCCCTTGGAGGGCATTTTTACAATTTGCTCCGTAGTGTTTGCCACAAGGAAGGACAGTCTGAGGTAACAAAGAGAAGAGTGGAATGGAGACTGGATGGTGAGATCCGAGCCCAGTCTCACCTGTTGCTTCAGGCAAATCATCTCCTGAGCTGCTTCTATAATAGAGATGCAGCGACTTGGCTGGAGGAAATTAATGAGATAAGTGAAATCAAAACACATCGAGACTATGGGGTACGATGCAATTCTAATAATTTTCAATCTATATATTAAAGCTGTAGTTTTGTTGTTTTTTTTTAAGAGTTTAGTTATTATTTTCAGAGAGAGGAGGAGGGGAGAGGGAGAGAGACATCAGTGTATGGTTGCCTTTCACCTGCCTCCAGCTACAGACCTGGCTGGAGACCTGGCTTGCAACCTGGTTATGTGCCCTGGCTGGGGAATCAAACCAGCGACCTTTGGGTTCACAGGCTGGTGCCTTATCCACAGCGCCACCAGCCAGGGATAAAGCTGTATTATTTTATTTATACCCTGCCTCAAAACATTTGAGGCAAATAGTGAGTGGCTGAGCAACAGGCACTTTAAAAGTCATGAAAAGAGCTGTCTCCTCTAACAGGCTTAGCTTTCATGCCCAGCTTTGTTACTCTCTAGCATGAAAAATAATCACCTATGTCTCTGACTTTGAGTGTCTTCATCAGTAAAATTACACTTTTGTCAGGGTTATGGGATTTATTCCTTAATTTTTGTGAGGGTTATAAAATTCCTAGCACAATAAGCCCTAAAGTTCTTTTTATCACCATTATTGTTTAAACTTTTTAAATCCTCACCAGAAGACATTTTTTCATTGCTTTCAGAGAGAGAGAAAGGGTGGGAAAAAGAGAGTGAGAGAGAGAGGGAGAGAGGGAGGAACACTAATCGGTTGCCTCCCTTATTCATTGACAAGGAATCAAACCCACAACATTTTGTGTACAGGATGACAATCCAACCAACTGAGCCCCTGGCCAGGGATATCATTCAAACATTTAGGTTGTAACAAGCAACTCTGAAACTCATAACTTGTGTAGTCAGAATTTCTAGAAAAACACAGCTTTGTGCCTGAGCCACTTTTTCAACTGCATTTTTGAAACAAAACCAAAACCAAAACTTTTCTGTTTTGAAGTTGGAGTCATCTTTTCTTTAAAAAACAAAAGCCTGCCCTGGCTGGTGGCTCAATGGGTAAGGTGCTGGCCTGCGAACCCAAAGGTCGCTGGTTCAATTCCCAGCCAGGGCAACATAACCAGCTTGCAAGCCAGGTCCGTAGCTGGAAGCAGGTGAAAGGCAACCATACATTGATGCCTCTCTGCCTCTCTGCCTCTCTCCCTTCCCCTCTCTCTGAAAATAATAAATAAAATCTTTATTTAAAAAAAAAAAAAAAAAAAAAGCCTTATTGCCTAAGCTAGTTTCTGCAAACCCTGATTGGTGGCAAGAAACCCCATCAGATGAACCAGAGTGGCAGACCCCTCCCCTCAAGCTGCAGGTGGCCCTGGACGGTCCCCTCTGTGCCCATGGGACTCAACAGGGACCCAGACACATACTTGCCATCATTTATTTTACCCCAAGAACCGATCTTGCTGACCTTCATTGTCCAGGCACTTACCTAACACCACTCACAGGTTCCAGAGTGTCGTAGCTGGCTACTTAAGCCCAGGTCTCCAGTGATGCGGTCTGGAAGCTCAGTCAGGAAGGAGGTGGTGGGGAGTCCTACCGCTCCCACTACTTGACCTGGGTGTAGCTGCTCTGCGGTCTTTAGTGCAACTTGCAAGTGTTTGCATGGGCTGAAACAGTCTTCCCAGTTCACACCGTGTTCAAATCCCCATGCTTCCTCCAGCCAAGAAGAAGTGCCTAATCCTGAATGGGTCTGAGCGGATGGGCTCCCGAATAAAACATGTGCCAGATACAAGTGGTTTCTGTCTGATCTCTCTCCGTCAGTGAACTTGTACTTCAGAGCACTTAATGGTAATGGAGCCACAGGGGGGTGGAGAGAGTGCTGGCTTCCCAGGGCAGGAGTTGGTCAAAAGGACCTGAGAGTTATAGGAGCTGGACTCACAGTCTTGCTCTGACACTTAGTGACCATGTGACTTTGAACAAGTCTACCCCTCTTAGTTTCTTTCTCTATAAAATGCCCATCTCATGGATCAGAGGCTCTTAACCTAGTGCATGGGGACCAACCATGAGTCCCCTGAAATGGGGCGCTACACTCTCGATTAGCATTTTCAATGTAAGTAAATGCAGTCCAAATTCAGTCTAAGTGGACTCAATCTATAATAACTTAGGAATTTTTTTCTATCTCGTTCTAAAAACACATTCTGGGTTTTTCCACATCTGGGTGTGGCTTCCCCGCTTACAAACCTTCATCCCAGATTGTTCAGCCAGCTTGAGTTTCTCTTGTTCCGCATCCAAGCTCAGGGTAAACTATAGGGCATCAGCATTAGGAGAAACATAAGGTCAGCATTAAGTTACTACAGGAATTGTGAGGAATTCCAATAAAATACACAGTATGAGAATTTGGCTCGTGTCGTCACAAATGTATGATTCTTGCGGAGATAAACTGTTGACCATGGAATTCCTATTTGCAAAACAGAATGTTCCTTTCAGACAATTTAGCCGTTCCTTCCTCAGAGAAAGCCTAAACTAAATAGCCACCCACGAGAAGGCAATATAAATAAAACAGTAACATCATGAGCTCGATCCAGTGTAGGACTCTTCTAACCCAAGCCAGTCAGTACTGGCTTAAGACAAGAAACATTTCTAAAAAGAAAAATGAGCCATGTTGATGTCACAGGATAGAGTGTAATGCAGACAGCCCCTTGGGTCATGCAGTGACACAAGATAGGTGACTAGGGGTGCTGAGCCCACCCAGCAAAAAATCCACACCTGGAATAGGAGGTAAAAGGGGCACTTTCCCCAGACTTCTTTCCTAGTTTACCGGCAATGAGCTGAGGAAGCTGTGACACCAAGTCACTGATGTTCCACCATCGTCGAAATTCTTGCTTTGGGTGAGGAACCCACATGCTAAGCAAGCCCAGAACCAGCCTGCACGCTGGACCACAGCAGCTCCTGCCTTCTCAGCCCATTAGGTGTGGGATGCCCTGAATGCGGGTTCACTCGCTCACTAATTCGTTCCACCACCATTTCGTGATTGCCCATTTCCTGACAGTTCTGTCCAGGCAAGGGGATTACAGAGACAATAAAATGACATGGGTTTCAAGTTATTAAATAAATAAATAAAAGTCTGGCCCTTGGTCTGCCCCTCAGGTCACCAACCTCTATCATCAGCTGACAAGAATAGTGAAAAGCAAGATAATTTTGCTTTTTTTTTTCTCTTTAATTGCCAAAATGAAGCACAAGTGGGAAAGAAAATTTACCCAAAGAAAGCATTCAAAAATCTTGCATTCAAAAAGCAAAGGGTCTGTGATTAACTAGGTCACATCTCCCTTAAAAGCTGATTGTACTAAAGAACAAAATGTTTCGCCTGTGTTCTCACCCTAGAAAAACAGGCCTGGTGCAGTGGAAGGGTAGAAACTCAGAGGAAGTAGGCAAAGAGCTTCAGGTGATAAATAGCTAATATTTACTAGGGACTTGCGTGCCTGGTTCTGTTCTAAACAGTTATATATGTTGACTTCATTTAATCTTCACACAACCCAATGAAGGGCTACTTTTATGAACCTTGTTTTGCAGCAGAGGAAACAGGCACCGAAAGGTTAGGTAACATGTCTAAGGTCACACAGCTGATCAAAGGCAGAGCTTTGAATTGAACTAAGCCAACACAGTGCGCTCCAGTTGCCTGACTTTCACTGGAGCTCCAATGGGAGGTGCCTAGGCTTCTGGGCAATAAAACCTGGTGACATAGCTGAAGCTTTGGGCAAGACAGCCCCAGGTGGAATCCTGATCCTGACATTCATTGGTTGTGATTTTTGGCAAGTTATTTAATTCTCAAGTCACAGGGTCCTCATTTGTCAAAGGCACTAGCAATCTCTTCCAGTATTGTTTCAAGGATATGAGGATTAATTGAGATAGAAATATAACCCATGCAGAATTCCTCACTTAAAAGGGAATAGTTTCACCTGTCTGGGCTTTACACTTCACACCCATGAGTTTCAATGATTTGACCAAGAAGTTGTACACCATCATGCAACTTCTACTTTCCAGTTTGATACAAGACATGCATCAAGGCAGTGAAGAAAAGGGACAGGGGGGAGCAAAAAGGGGATGGATGTAATACAACAACAATAAAATTTAAAAAGAAAAAAAAAGCAGTGAAGATTCACACATTAGCAGGTCTGATTAATCCATACACTCTGTGATTTTTTTTTAAAAGTAATTTTTCTTTGATTTTTCCAGAGCTTCTGCTAAATTCATAATGACTTATTTTGAAATACTAGAAAGTGCAGTCATTAATTCTAACCAAGGAAACTAACAACCAGTATCCGTACAATTGTAGGTGGATTTGAGGAGCTGTGGTTGTGCAGGATAACTGAGCACCCATATTCTGAACAGAAGTCCCATCTGGCTCAAACAATGACTAACTACTATGGGGGTGGAAAAGGGGTCACACTAGACCAATAGTGTATGTATATGTGCATACAGCAAAAAACATTGTTACTTAGCAGTTTCACAGAATTAGAACTGGGAACAACTATAGAGGAGTCCTAAAGATCACCTAATTTAATACCCATCTAATGCCTGAAATGGTTAGATGAAATTAGAGCTGAGGATCCTTTCACTTTACTATGCCATAATTTTTTAATAAAACATTCTTTTTAAAAAGATTTTATTTACTATTTTTAGAGAGAGGGGAAGGGAAGGAGAAAGAGAGGGAGAGAAACATCAATGTATGGTTGCCTTTCACGTGCCTCCAGCTGGGGACCTGGCTGGAGACCTGGCCTGCAACCAAGAATGGTGCCCTGACTGGGAATCAAACCAGCAACCCGTTGGTTCTCAGGCCAGTGCTCAGTCCATTGAGCCACACCAACCAAGGCCAATAAAGTAAATTCTTTCCTTACACACATCTTCAGTGCTGTCATCCATCCTGATTAATGTTCAGTCAAGATCAGACCAATGATTTTTGAGACTTTGCAAACAAAATAGGGGTACTTAATTAGGTTCTACACAATTCAAAGTATTAAGACTTGGAAATATCACTCAAAATCAGTGTATGCCTTTTACTGGTGAGTCAGCAGACAATTTTCATTAGCTCTTCAAGGGGTTTGTACATAGAACAAAAAATACACATTATAAGAGCCATGTTACTATAGGTATACTGGTGTAGGTCCCCTTCTTGAAATCAACATATGAAGCTTATGTGGAAAATAAAATAAGCTCCAAGAGATATGCAAATAATAAACTTCACCAGCCTAGTACAGAAAACGTTTGGAGTTCAACAATGAGTTGGTTGCTTGAACACAGATGTGCAACATTCACGTACTAGCAGGAAAAAGCAGTGTTCTCCTGGGTATTTCCTGGTTCTGTGTTTCTAACATGAATTATCAATAGCTTACTCTGTATGATTGTTCTTCCCACCCATTCAGAGCACATTACATCATGCCTAACAATAGAGATATTAAATGCCAGAAGTACAGTAATGAAAAGTAGAAGACATTTGGGGTCACACACACATGGGAACAAATTCAAATTCATAATTATTACCTAGATGCCTTGGATAAGTCACTTAACCTCTCGGAGCTTCAGCCTCCTCACCTACAAGTACAGGTATTAATGCCAACTACATAGGGTGCTCTAAGAACTAACAAAATAATAATGTCCAGAACATACTTAAAACATTGCCAAGGAAGTAGTAGACATACAATAAATGCTGATAGGAAGCTAGGAAAGAAATGTTCTTATCTTATTGAAAACCACTGAGAGCAGATTCAGACTTAAAAAGATGATGTAGCAAGAACTACTAGGACCTCTTGAAGTCTAGGGAAGGGAGTTCAGCAGATACCACAGTCTTGTGGGTGATACAGACATCTATTCATTCAATAAGTATTTGTTAAGCACTACTGTTTGCCAGAGACGTGGTAATGGATAGGCAAACTTTAATAACCGTAAAAAGAAATTTAAGAATGATCGTGATGAGTATGCAAAGGGAAGATTACTGGCCCCTGAGATTTAATCCTAGGGAGGTTTCATAGAGGCCTGGAGGGAAGGATCCTTGGCTCGAGATCTGAAGGAATGTGGGAGTGGGCTCCCATTAGGATAGGAGGAAGGGAGGGAATTCCAGACCAGTGATTTCAGTGGTAAACAAGGGAAGAGCATTAGGGGGGAGGTATAAGATAACAGCAAGAAAGGAGCAGTCAAATTGGGGTGTTATCATTATTATTGGAAAATTTTAATGAAGTACTGAAGCAACAGACAGAACATTCCAAACATGATGCAACATGATCTAAGGAGGAATCCTGAGACCAGTTGCAGATCTTTTTATAACCCCTTTATTCATACTGGGAATATAAACAGGTCAGCAGTTATTGGAGGCAAGGTGAGGGGTTTCAGAGAAAGCCTTTAGTATGCTGTGGGCTCTACCCTACTCCATGAAGTTGGGGAAAGCAGGTGGGCTTTGTCCTGCCCTCAAACCTAGGGAAAGGAGCTTCCCCAAGTCAAGTTGGAAAGCTTCATCTGAGGCCCCTCATGTTTATGAAATAGTGAAAACTAGTGTCTTAGCCAGCCGAGTGGTGGGCCAGCTGCTCTGGGGAAACAGCAAATGCATCCTTGCTGCTCCAGAGGAGGTCCAGAGAAGTCCCATTTGTTTATTTTTGCTTTTGTTTCCTTCACTCAAAGGAATGTATCCAAAAAGTTATTACTCAGACTGATGTCAAATAGTTTGCTATGTTTTTCTCTAGGAGTTTTATGGATTCAGGCCTTACATTTAAGTCTTTAATCAATTTTGAGTTTATTTTTGTATATGGTATAAGAATGTGATTCAGTTTCACGTTTTTACCTGTATCTGTCCAATTTTTCCAACACCATTTATAGAAGAGCCTATCTTTACCCCATTGTATATTCTTGCTTCCTTCGTCATAGATTAGTTGACCATATAAGTAAGGGTTTACTTTGAGGATCTCTATTTTGTTCCATTGAGCTATGTATCTGTTTTTGTCCCAGTACCATGTGGTTTTAATTAATAGAGCTTTGTAGTATAGTTTGAAATGAGGGAACATGATTCCTCCAACTTTGTTCTTCTTTCTCAAGATTGCTCTGGCTATGCATGGTGTTTTGTGGTTCCATGTAAATTTTAGAAATATTGGTTCTAGTTCTGAGAAGTATGTCATTGGTATTTTCATAGGCATTGCATTGACTCTGTACATTCCTCTAAGTAGTATGGTCATTTTTTATGATATTAATTATTTTAATCCATGAGCACAGTATATTTTTTCTTTTATTTCTGTCCTCTTCATTTCCTACTTCAGTGTCTTATACAATAATTTTCAAAGTACAGGTCATTCACCTCCTTGGTTAAATATATCCCTAGGTATTTTCTTCTTTTTGATGCAATTGTAAATTTAATTATTTTCTTAATTTACCTCCTGATTATTTGTTATTAGTGTATAGTAATGTGACAGATGTCTGTATATTAATTTTGTATTTTGCTACTTCATTGAATTCTTTTATTAATCCTATTAATTTGTTGATAGATTCTTTAAGATTTTGTATGTATAGTATCATGTCATATACAAATACTGATGGTTTTACTTCTTCCTTTACAATTTGGATGTCTTTTATTTCTTCAGCAAACTAAAAAGCTTCTGCACAGCAAAGGAAACTATCAATAAAACAAAAAGGTAACATACTGAATGGGAGAATATATTCACAAATGATGTATTTGATAAGGGGTTGAATCTAAAATAGATATGAAACTCATACAACTCAATAACAAAAAAATAAAATAATCTGATCAAAAATTGGGCAGAGAACACGAAAAGACTTTTCTCCAAAGAGGACATACAGATGGCCAACAGCCAAAGGAAAAAATGTTCAACATCACTAATTATCAGGAAAATGCAAATCAAAACCACAATGAGACACTGCCTAGCACCAATCAGAATGGCTGTTTTCAAAAAGTAAATAAAGAGTAGGTGTCAATAGGGATGTGGATAGAAGGGAAGTCTTGGGCACTGTTGGTGGGACTGCAAATTGGTACTGCCAGTATGAAAGAGTATAGAAATCCTCAAAAACTAAAAATAGATTTGTATTATGACCCAGCTATTCCACTTCTTCATATTTATACAAAGAAAACAAAAACACTATTTCAAAAAGATGTAATGCTTACTTATGTTCATGCAGCATTATTCACAATAGCCAAGATGTGAAAGTAACTTAGATGTCCGTCAATTGATGGATAAAGAATATGTGTGATATATATACAATGAAGTATTATGCAACAATAAAAAGGATGAAATATTTTTTAAAAATGAAAACTTATCATTTGTGATAATGTGGATGTATTTAGAACAGTGATTCTCAACATTTTTCAACTCATAGCACATATAAACTACTAAAATTCTGTGGCATACCAAAAAATGTTGTTTTTGGCTGCTCTATTTAAAAAGTAGGTATAATTTTGATTCATTTACAAAAATAACAATAATAACTACCTCTTTTGTTCCAAAGTGACTTTTTAAAAAAATTAGGTGCTTACACCTGGGGGATATCTGGTAAGACTTAGCCAATCAGATGTAACCTTATTATGCGAAATAACTAATAAGAAATGAGAAGCACCCTGGCTGGTAGCACAGTGGATAAAGCGCTGGCCTGTGAACCCAAAGGTCGCTGCTTCGATCCCCCAGGCAGGGCACATAAACAGGTTGCAAGCCAGGTCTCCAGCCATGTCCTTAGCTGGAGGCAGGTAAAAGGCAACCATTCATTGATGTTTCTCTCCCTCTCTGCCTCTCTCCCTTCCCCTCTTTCTGGAAATAATAAATAAAATCTTTTTAAATAAAAATAAAAAATATATTAATAAAAGAAATAAGAAGCAACTCTATTATATGGCTTATATATTTATGATTCAAGACAGGGAATTCACACCAGGTGGCTATTGTTGTATTGGCTGCTGTTAGTTTTTCACTTGACAATCTAAGGGAAAAGAGGTCGGTGCCCCTGACTAAATAGTCAGGTATTATGTGTTTTAATAATTCGTGTGGCACACCAGTTGAAAATTGCTGATCTAGAGGGCATTATGCTAAGCAAAATGAATCAGGCAGAGAAAAATTAGGCACATACCATACGGTTTTACTTACATGTGAAATCTAAAACAAAATAAATGAACAAACAAAAGAAAAAAGATACAGAAACAGAGACTAAAGGGAGGGTACCAGAAAGGAGGGGAGGGTGTGGTACGTGAAAAAGGTGAAAGAAAATACAGTTAATAACCTTGTGATAAGTTTAAACAGTGATAGATGATTACTAGAACTAATGGGGTGATTATAGGGTATAAAATGTGGAATCACTGTATTGGACACCTGAAACTAATGTAACTAATATGATACTATATATCAACTATACTTAACTTAAATTTTTAAAATAAATCCTAGGAGGCAGAGCTCAAAACCCCACCATAATCCAAAGCTTAGGTATTAAACCACCTAGCTCCAGGAGAAAGTTGAAGGCACCACTAACCCCTTTGAGTCCAGGAGCCTTATTAGCCAATCTAGTCTCAGGCAACCATTTCATCTCCCAGTCCTCTCAGCACTTTCACAAGAACCAGGAAATACAGAAAAGATAGTTTCATCAGTACCACCTAAAGCCACCTGGGGTGGTCCCTGCTATCTGAAAATTCACAAAGTTAAAATTGCAGCAAAGCAGACAATTACCCATCACAATGAGATACAACCATGATGATAGAGAGAGATTAGAGATATTTTAAGTTTTGGGCAGTTCTTTGTTTGCTGTTTCGGTAATGCTGTTGCAGTTTTCTGTTTGTTTTTAAAACAGCTGTCAGGGAAGGGCTCTTGTTTATTAACGTGGTTCATTTCTACTCCAGTGACAAAGACAGAAGGAATTACAACGGCAGGAGGCAGGGGATATACCACTGCAGGGAAAACCCAAAAGTTACTCTTGCTTTTGTAAAAATATCCTATTTGAAGTTGCTTGCCCCCTATGTCCCTGGGAAAACATATTTCATCTGAAGACTAGTTAATATATGGCATCTTTAATGTTATTAGTTATGACACAGCATTAATGTAGCATTTACCATATGCCAAGCTTTGTTAAACTTTGAGGTACAATTCCTTTTGAAAAGTTGTTTTTGTTAAGGAAAGACAGATGACCCTTCTACCTCCCGCCTTTTCACCCAGCACCGTTTTTGGTCTATGCCACGCTGTGACATTTTGGTGATCACGCGGGTCCTGCCTTCAAAGACAAACTCTCCTGGCTACTCTTCAGAGCAGGCCATTGTTGCCTGGGGCTGACCGCTGAGGACCAGCAGCTCCCTGTGTCCACAGACCGGACTCACCTTTGTAGCTGCTCCTAGGCGGGTTGTTGATGAGCAGCTGCGTTGTGTTCTGTCACAGGTTAAGTACGTATTTGTAGTATATACCTGTGGTCCCAAAAAGCCAAATGGGGTTCCAGGTTGTATGTACAGGTCGCCAAAATTTGGGTTACCTCCTTGATTAAATGAAAGTTTTCTTTAAATTTGACAATTTAAAAAAGAAAAAAAAAAAGTATTTTGAAAAATTGTGTTGTCCCAGAGCCAGAATTCAAATCTGACCTGTCTGATTTTTATGGTCAATGCTCTTAGACACCAGACCATTAGCTTTTACAGTCATAGTCTCAAATAATTTTCCTATTTGCTTATAGTGTGTGAGCAAAAATTTTCTCCCAATTACCTTCATTGTCATCACCTGATACACACACACACAGAAACACAACTACACACCACCAATCATCTTCTCTCCCCGTCTAGGGAGACAGACAATTCAATGCCCATCATGTGGCTCAGGGCCCAGACTCGCTCTAATGGTGAAGAGCTTCCTCCTGCCTTCTGTGTCCTGTCTCTTTAATGACTCTTCTCCCTTTATCCAATCTTTAAATGTGTGGGGTTCCTGGAATTCCATCTCTGACCCAACCTTCTTCCCACCCGACATGTGTTGCCTCTCTTCACACAGCTTCCACTCACATGTATTTGCTGACTCCTCCCCGACCCGCGGCTCCGGGCAAGATCTCTCTCCTCAGCTTCAGGGCCTCAGGGATAAGGGCAGCAGCCTTATCCCCCTTGGTTGCCTCAGCTTATTTATTGGATGTTGAGGTCCTCAAAGATGAGCACCATGTCTTACTTGCTATTAACACTAGCACTTCAGGAAGCATTTCCCAGATTTTCTAATATAACTCATAAATAAGGGAATTCATAGATTCAATGAAGTCTGTTGAATGAATAACAAATAAAGGTGAGGAAAAAAAAAAAAAAGAACTTTAAAAGGACTAGTCATTGACAAAGTAGGCTTTGCCTTCTCACCTAGAATAGAATGTGCTGGAAAATCGTGCAAGGAAAGCTACATTCCATAAGATAAACAGATGTGCTAGAAATTGGCATGGTCAAATACATTTGGCAAACAATAAATAGATTTTAGAAACTTGAGCAGGATTTTTGATCCTCTAGTTAATGTACATTTCAAATGTCAAAAAGAATGTGCTTCTCAGGATTTGTTCAGTATATCTGACTACATGTCTCTTTGGGTTTGTTTGTTTAATGCATGCCAATTGTTCTGCAGGTTGAGGTTCTGTGGAAGAACAATTGGGGTAAATGATGCTGCAAAACATCAGAACTTATAGTGGTCTCTACTTTTCAGGAAATAACTTAAGAAAATGACTTCATGGGGGGAATGGGTGGGTGGGGAGGGGGACAGAGGGGAGCAAAAAGAGGATGAATGTAATACAACAACAATAAAATTAAAAAAAGAAAAAGAAAAGAAAGAAAGAAAACAACTTCAAATCTAACCCAGCGATAGTATTCAGAAACTTCTGATCTCTTCTAAGACCACTTGGACGTAAACTCGACATTCATCTTGGCCTGGTGTGGACCACGCCCTGGAGGGCTGGGAGGGGACTTGGCTCCGCTAAGGGTTACATGGGTTCGTGATCAATCAGGCCACCACCGTTAGCCCATTCGCTATGTTGGACACTGCTTTCTTCCTGCCTCCCCATGCAGAATGGCATTTTGGTCATGAAACCCACACACACTGGCTCTCAATTGCAACCTTTCTCTTGGGCCTTGGGGTGGGGGCAATTTCTCACCCTGCAGCTGCAGAAAGTGCTGAGTGACATCACCCCCGCCCCTAAGCCAAGAAGCTTCCACAAGGTCAGGTTGGAGCAGCCATCTTGAGACAGAAAACATGCAAATCATCTACCTCTTTACGCCCTGGGAGTGAGCTCACAACTCGGGGGAACCCGGCTCTGTGTGTATGCCAGTAGATGTCAACATTATTGGCCTGGCACTCTGACACTGCAGGTGCTTCATTCAAGGGACACCACCCAGTGAACACCAGATGGTGGCTTGGAAGATGGACATCCACCTCTAGACCCTCCCTTGTCGAAGTTATAAGGCCTTTGGGAGACCGACTCGCCCATTTTCTTGGACTGAGTTGCATGGATGTTGGGCCAATCACAATGGGATAGTTACTGGAGAAGGGTGGGGATGGAGAAGAGCTTCTCTAGAGATTCCTCTACAAATAAAAATTCCTGGCAGTTGCCTTTCACTTCTATCATCAACTGTTATTCTCTGGGTCATGGAAAATCCTGCATTGTTGGTCAGATACGGAGATGCAAAAGAAGAGCGAAAGGAAAGCTGATTGGCTCACTGAAAGATAGGCAGCTCTGAGGAAGGGGAGAGAAGCTCCTGCAATGATTAAGAAAACCTGACACCTGATCTGGGGTCCTCCATCCCCTGACCTCCTTTTCCCAAAACCAAGAGGGCAAAGAAAGTTCAAAATCAGCCTATAGTTTACTTCCATGAAACATGAGCTCTTCTCTTGTTGTTCAATAGCTAGTACCATCGGCCTGACTGTACCCTCCTTTCTCTTCATGAATGGGCATGAATAGAACCAATATGTTCCTACGAACCCTTCAGAAGAAAAGTTCTAGCTTGATGTCCTTGTTTTAATTATATGTCATTTCCTCACTTGAATACTTGAGGCTAAGCCTTTCCAGGAGGTGTATGTTTATCCTCCTGATAAGTTGAAGTCTCAGGGACCCCCACGTGAGTACTATAGAAAATACTCACTTTCCAAGGAAGAAGTCCCTTCAAACTTTGAATACTGGCATCTAATCAAATGACTGAGGCGGTTCGTTAAGGAAAGAAAAGAGACAACAAGAGGAAGGGGACAGGGTGGAAAGAGGGGAGGAAGGAAGGAGAAACCTTGGGCTAGTCAGGAGCCCGCTGGATTGTACGAATAAGTCATGGAAATAATGAAACCTGCTTCTTCTAAAAATGAAAGAGAATGAAAAAGGCTTTCCCGGTTTCCCCCTGATTTGTGTGCTGGCCCAGGAGAACTGGGCAGCCGTCTAGACTTCAGCCTGCAGTCCCGATGGCCCGTGTCCCCGCAGCTACACTCCAAGTACGGCTGCTCTGAAGGCCCCTGGAGGGTCTGCTGCAGGTAGGTGTTCAGACCATTCCTGTTGCTGCTGCTCCACAATGGCCTCAGGAAGCCGGTTCACTCCAAGGTCCACCTTTTCAGAATTTAATGAATAACCCCTCAGAACAATGGAGGGGAACCTAAGGTTTGAATCCTGACTCCAAAACCTACATGTATGCTGTAATTTCGTTTTTTCTCTCGGGGTTTAGCATGTCCTTCCGGAAACTGCAGAGGAAAGTGACCTCCTAGTTAAGGTTTCAGCACACGTGGGACCCAGTCCCTGCGTGGCGCACAGATGTGTGCCAGGGTAGAGGAAAAGGCCTGGGCCTGAACACAAAGGCTATTTCTACCTGTTGTCAACAGCAGGTAACGACGGAACTGGGAAGGGCTGGCGTGAGAGTCCGAATGCCTCACCCTCAGACCACCTGGGGCCAGCATGGCTTCATCCACACCATCGTCTTCATCTGTACGCATCACACTCAGCCCTGCGCCAAGTTCACCCATGATGTGGTCCTCCCGAAGCAAGTTCAGCCCCTGGCCTCCTCTCGTCATCTCTCCAGCTTTCCCCTACACTTTTCGTAACCCAAGCAGAACAAAACAGCTCCATTCCCAGGAATTCATTCAGCTCCTGACTTGGAAGGGAACTTGAGCAGCCAGTGTCACATGGAGTGAGTGGGGCATGTGCTTTGGAGTGGGAGGGGCAGGGTCTGCATTTACTGACTGGTGACCTTGGGAAAGTAAACCCCTCCGAGGCTCAGCCTCCCCACGATTGAAGTAGTGATCACAGAAACAATGTTGTTATGAAGATTAAACTGAATCATTTCCTTGGGCGTAACATCTATTTTCTCCAACAATGTTTAGCCTGCAGTAAGCACTGAGTAAACATTGACTACATGCAAAATGCTTTGTGCGGAGCTGCAGTAAGTGGATAGTACTATCTTCCTTATCATTATTTTCTGCCTCCCCTCACATGGAGAGGCTTATTTTGGCCCTTGTGTCCGCCAGGGTTATGGCAGGAAACAGATGGTGCATTACACTTGAGGAGAGCTTCATAAAAGGACACTTGGAGCAGTAGGGGCAGGACTGAGGAAACCAGCAGGGAACGGTTAACACTTTCGAACTAACAACAACAGAAAGGTGTCACCTCTCCTAGCCCTGAATGGTCTAGGTGGGGAGCTGCTACCAAAACCCTGTAAGAGCCATAGCTGAGAGGGTAGCCCCAGAGAACTTGAACCCCTCAGCAGGGAAGTAGAGCTTGAAGGAAGAGGGGAGAATGAAAACCCCACCCATACCCCCCTCCCACCTCCTGCACTCCTAGCGCTCCCTGCTGAGGTCCGTGTGGGTCAGCTTTCACAGGGCCATGTGGAAGAGGATGAAGCTATACCTGTGGCATAAATGGAGAAAACCCAGGACAGCCATAAAACCTCCAGAGGGTTTATGTTCTTATCCATCTCTTTCAATCTACATAGGTTTATCAGCAGATTTCTATTACAAAAGACAAGATTTCCCGCCTCCCCAAGAAAGGACTGAAGCCAGTAGGACAATTTAAAATTGCACCTTATATTTCTTCCTGTTGTGGGGGGGTCTAAATATCTGGGACCCACCTGCTCTGTGGAGTTGATTCCACAGTTGTCTCACACCTTTGCTGCCCTTTCTCATATTATAAGTTTCTACATGTCTAGCAATGGTTACATTCACTTATTGTACTTTGAAAAAAAAAGTGAAAGTTGAGTCCAAAAATGAATAAGCTATAGGAAAGTTTTGAAATGTTTACAATACTTGGCTAATTTTTTATAAAAAAATAACTCCATTACTATATGTAGTATTTCAAATCTACCCATATCTACATATCATTTTCATATTGCAACGTTATATATGTAACACGTCTAAAACTCACCGAAAAATTGAAAAACTGAGTTTACTTTCAAAATACTGGTATACTTGCGTAGGGCATAAGCCCTGCGAGGCTGCTGGCACGTTCCCAATCCTGCACAGTTAGGCAGGTGGACATCTTGCTAACTGGTATCCAGCCCCTCTACCCAACAGCTGCCAAGAGGCCCAAGGCCTTCACTGTGCATGAAATACAGTGCTGATATCTGAATACATAGCCCTCTTCAAAGTCAACTTCATCTGCTGGTATATGCAAGGAAGCATACAGGAAGGCGATAACCATATTAAAATGGAAGTACAGCCACAGTGAGACTTGGCCAGTGCTTCAGAGACCATGCTTCAGTCTGGCTACCTGGTCCTAAGAAAATAGCAGTGTTTTAGAAATGAATGATGGAAGAGAAGTAATAAGGATAACCAAGAATTATGCAGCATTGATTTTGTTCTAGAGACTATACGAAGTGCTTCACAGAAGTTATCTCAATCTCCAAATAAGCATGTGTGGTAGATTTTATTTTATAGAGGTGAGAAGCAAATCCAAGTGATATTGTTACTTGCTGGGTAGAGGGAGAGCTGGGATTGTACTTTTGACAATTCTGCCTTTGATTATATCCCTTAAATACTCACAGGGGGAATAAGTGGGAAAACGCATTCTCAAGTTGAGTGGCTTTCCTCAGAGAATGAGATGAATGAATTTTTTCTTTTACCTTTTGGCTCTGGTCCTGATTTTATTTAGTAATCCATAGTATTATGACTTCATAATGAAAAATAGAAACTTTATGTCAAAAAAATGTTTAGAGGACTAGTGGAAGGATGCATACCCTGTGCCCATTCCTCCTTCAGGTTACTACTACAAACCCTGTGCAGATGAGAGGCCATAAAGAGACCCACACATACATGACCAATGAATTTTCAATAAATGTACCAAGACTATTCAATGAGGGAAGAATAGCTTTTCCAACAAATGGTACTGGATCAACAGAATATCCATATGGGGGAAAAAATGAAGATTAACCCTTACCTCTCACCATACACAAAATGTAACTTGAAATAGATCATAGGTATCAATATAAAACCTAAAATTATAAAGCTTTTAAGAGATGAAGGAGGAAACCTTTGTTTCTTGGGGTAGGCAAAGTTTTCTATAAATAGAAAATGAATAGAGACCATTTGAAAAATGTTTTCAGATCAGTCCACTTCATCAAAATTAATAAATCTTTTAGTCTTTGAAAAATACCAAGAAAACATGCAGGCAAGGCCACTATCTGAGAGAAAATATTCAAAGTACTTCTACCCAGAATATACAAAGAACTCCTAAAACTCTATAAGAACAAGATAAACAATCTATTTTCCTTAATGGGCAAAAAAATATGGAACCAATACATCTAAAATTAGAAAATGGAAAATGTGTAGAGCCAAAAAACATGTAAAGGGATGCCCAACATCATTCATTAATCATCAGGGAATTATGAATTAAAACCACAACAAAATATCACTATGCATAAACTAGAATGGTTTAAATTAGAAAGACTGACCATACCGAGTATTGGTAACTAGAACTCTCACAAGCTACTGGTGGAGATATAAAATGATGCAATTTTTTTTGAAAAGTTTGGCAGTTTTTTTAAAAGGTTAAACATAAACCTACCATACAACACAGCTATTTCACACCTAGGTATTTACCCAAGATAAATGAAAACATATGTCCACATAGAGACGTATATGAATGTTTGTAGCAGCTTTGTGTATAATAGCCAAAAACAGGAAACAACCCAAATGTCTATCACCAGTGGGAACAGATAAACAAATTGTGGTATATCTATCCAATGAAATACTACTCAGCAATACACGCTTTAATATGCTGTGTAAAGGAAGACAAACTCCCCTCAAAAAATACATACATACATAGATACATATTATCTCACGCATATAAAATTCTAGAAAATGCAAACTAAGATGCAGTGACAAAGGTAGATTAGTGGTTGCCTAGAAATGAGAGTCTCGGGTGGCAGGGAGGACAAAGGGGCATGAGGGGGCTTCTGTGAGTGGAAACGTTTGTTGTCCGCAGTGACAGTTTTGTGAGTACAGTCGACCCTTGAACAACACAGTTTGAACTGCGAGGGTCCACTTGTATGTGGGAACTAGGTCACAGCTGTGGCCTCAGCACCAGCGCTCGGTTGGCTCCGGCTGCGACAGCAGCACTGGGCTAGCTTACCCAGCCACTCTGATCCGCCGTTCTAGGCAGCCTGTCAAACTTGCTCTTTGCCATTCACCTTGGCCTTTCATCTGTATAGCCCTTTGACTTTTTTCCAAAGGTTGTAAGGCCGTGGAGTCACACACATGCATTTAACTTATGCGTTCAACTACGGACAGGAGGTGATAAAGAAAAGCGATGACAGTATTTACAATGTATGCAGGGCAGGTGATCCCAACAGCCTTTCAGTCCATGAGCCTGAGATGGGGGAGCACCTGGACTCTTTCTCTGGATCGCCTGTTTGTGTCTCATTTCAGGAAAACAGCATCGTGTGAAGTGAACTTCTAATGTTTAAAACCCACAGTTTCGTACAACACCGCCTAAAGCAAACCAACTGATTCATCTCACACTCAGCTGAAAAAACAATGGTCTGCTCCAGAACTGGAGAAAATATGAACTGTGGAGGAATCTCCCTGGTCACGAGGATACTCGTGCCATCCTTGGTTTTCATCATGGGGCCAACTCTATAAGAGGTAACTTTAATGTTATCATTTTCATTTTCAGAACAACCCCATGAAGTGGTCGGAGTGAGTTTCATTATCCACATTTGACAGATGAGGAAATGGAGCCTGAATGAGATGGTGACTTGCCAGTGACATAGCTAGTAAGGGACAGCCTTCAGGCAGCACATCTAGGACTCTTTAAACCATATCACCACCTCCACATGCTGCCATGTCACTTATCAGGCAAAAGCATTGTTTATGGCCTGGATTTGCCCTGGCTCTGAAGGAGAATTCTCATAGCAATTCTAAATTATTTTCACAATGTGAGCAGAAGTTCCTGTGAATAACTGCTGGCTTTTTCTTAATGTTGTCTTCCCTCTTAATTAAAAAGGAAATTATACTAAGCCAAACAGGACAGCCCTGGGACTCTTACCTGCCAATCGTAATCAAAATTTACTTTAATTCACAACCAAGCTGTTGTTATCCAAGCTATGTGAAGAAGGGACACAGATGAGTCCACAAATTATACTGATATGATTCCACAAACTCAGAGGCACCAACATCCTGGGCAACTCTCTAATTTACTCAGAGGCAAAGGGAAGGGTCTGGCATGGATCTAAACCTACTATGTGCCAGGCATTTCTCACACATCAATATACATTTATGTCATCTGTACACATCCTAGCTGCAGCCCTTAATAAGGGCTGAAGGATTTCAACTAGAACACGAGAATTACCTTTAAGAATCTTAGAAAAAGCACTTCTGCAAAGAGAGGTGGAAAAGTTGTATAAAAGGACCTATAAAGATAGTTTGTACTCTAAAAATCTAAAAACAAACTGTCTCCAATCCATTGACCAATATATGGTTGCCACTACAAATCATTTTGCAGATTAGCAAAGGCTACTTCCCAAATCTCCAGTGACCAGGCCTCAGTACCCAACAAATCCGTGCTTAACAAGTGATACTGTCCCAGGTAAGACAACTGGAAACCATCCCCAGTCTGAACCGTATGAGAATCTGAGACTGATTATCCCAGTGTATGTAGAAGGCACAGGCTAGAAGGGAGGGAAAATATGCTCCAAGAGTTACACTTTTCGAAGGGCATGTTTTCTGTTCTAAATGAGTTTCCATTCTACAAGGAAATACAGGAGCTTTGCACAGCCCAGTCATACACACCGCCTCACAAATTTGCGAGCAACCTCCATTTCCCTGAGCTGAGACTGAAGAGTTTCCATGAGCTCTGATATTTGGGGCTTACGCTCACTCATGAAATTCAGCTGCAGCATAGAAAAAGACTCCAAAAATCAGGGGAAAGCAGTACTCTCCTAGGTCATAAATATGATAAGATGATTAAGAGAAATGCAAAGCACAGAATGCTAATATGCCTTGTCAGCCTGCACATGCTGGCAATTTGTTTGCAACGTCTTGTCCAATAGGCACCACGCCTAAGAGCTGGTCTGTGGATTTTGTTTGGTTGCTTCACTGTCTTTTTAAATCAAGGGATCATTCTGAAATAAAGGAAAGTAAACAAATTTGCTTTCTCCTATCATGTTCGTTTCCTTAAGAAAAGAAAGTAACAGAGAAAGACTGACAGTTAAACACAGAAAAATTCCAACAACACTTACCGGGCCAGCTCCTGCCAAGGATCACTGGCTTTAGAAATACTCCTCAAGCCTGAGTTCAGGACAGCTTGTATGCAACCCTGATCCGTGCAGTTGCTGTTGCTTTGTTGCTTTTTTTTTTTTTTTTTTTTTAGCTCTTTTCCAGCTGCCTGAAAGGGGCATGGAATGAAATGCAAAACACTCAGTGGCCTTGGCCAGGTGGGAGAAGCAGAGAGAAAGAGCAATATTGTTTCTTTCTCAAGTGTGTTTAAACAAACAAACAAACAAAAAAAGGCCTTTCCTTCAGGCATATAAACCGCTGGATTTCTCACAGAGCCTTGGATGCAGAACCTTTAGAGACGGTTCTGAATAGGTGAATAGGGACGAGTGGCACCAGGTTGAATTACTGAAGGTCAGCATCATAAGACCTCCAGATCAAGGTCAGCTTCATTTTACCAAATGCACTGCATTCACCAAAGCCGAAAGTATTCAACGTGTAGATGGAGAAGAAAGGGAGGCCCAAAACCGGCTTCATTTTCCTTCTAGTGTCAATCCTGGAGCAAAGACAAGTCTCCATGACTTCTAGGCTGCCAAGACAGGCTAACTCTTGGGCATCCTGTCCCAGAAATAAATTAAGCGGAGAAATAGTCTATGCAGGACTTTTTTGGTATTTGAGAGGTAAGCTATTATTCATAATCCGTTCCTAACACCCATTTTCAGTCATTTGTGATTTGTTAAGGCAAGAATTTTTATCCTGCTCCCTGTTCAGATGTATATAAAAATGGTGCTCTAAGTAGACAGTGAGACGGCCTCATCTGGATGCAGCTTTACTAGTCTTCATTCATCATCGCCTGATAAATGGACTTGTAAATGGCAGGCAGGGGCTCATGAGCACTGAAGAGATGCTGGGTCAAATACTCTCATTGGATTTCATTATCCTCCACTTAGCAGTTCCCTTCTGCCTCATGTGTAGGACTGGACTAGGCTGTTTTGCTACGTAGAAGGTGGGAAAGTCAGCAGGCATGTCTCTGCAGCACCCCCTACCAGCTACCAGCCCATCGGAGCTCCTCACCAGGTGTCCCCCTGTCACAGTGAGCAGGAGTGACAAGCAGTTGCCTGTTCCGTGGCAGCATTGTTCTTTGTCTAAGTTTCATTTATCTGATGTCTCACAACACTTATTTAAAATAAGCTATTTTATCAAATAAGACTGGCGACTGAACTTAAGAACTATGTGTATATATGTGTGTTTCTTCAATTTAGTTCTCTAATGTCTTGAGAAAAAAGGTAATATTTTGTAATACAAGTTTCATTTGGATCATGGAAGTGTTTATTTATAAGTTTATGCCATCAATACATTTATTTCTGAGTCCTGGAGCTCCAAATACCTGAGAAACTTGACCTCCCTTGGAAAATTCATCATAGTAAGGCCTACGTGCTTAGAATTTGTCTCATAAGAAATTCCTTCATTTGATGAAATTATTTAAATGTGACTATGGTCTCAAGCCACAATAGTTGGGGGAAAAAAGAGAACCACTTACAAATTCTCTTAGTGAGTAGTGACAAGAATTTACTGCCTTTGAAAGAATAGTCTCTTGCTGAGTTAAAAAAAAAAAAAAAAAACTTTTTCAGCCAAATATCTGTTGTTCCAAATTCTTTTGAGTTTAATATTCACCTCTATATCTGTTGCCTAAATGGAAAGACATGTCTGGTTCATGGGCCAGTGAATGTTATAGCTTGAATGCTAAACTAGGAAGAAAGAAACTTTATGACTAAAGATGTATCATATCTGATTTTTTAAGTTCTTAATATTTACACATTTGGAAGCAAGCAATGGACTTGGATTCCGATTCCAGAATCCGGGCACACAACCACTCCACCTAGTACACGCTTGCCACAAGCCTGGCTGCTCTTTAAAAGTTAATACCTGTCCCTCTTTATTCCTGCTCATCAAACAAGACAATTTTTTCAGGATCTTTATCAACAACCATAAGTAGTGATTGTGCCCCCAGGTTTGCAGGACTTGGGTGCAGAGGTAAGTGAACAAGCCTGCGGGCCTGAGAGTACGAGCTGTCAAAACAGACCATCTGAATGCAACTGGCCTAGGCCAAGGGCACGGGCACAGACAGCGATCCCCCAGGACGGGCTAGGCCTTCTGGGAGGCTTTTTGGAGGAAGCTGTGTGCCATTAAAGAGGAGAGAGAGGGGCACTGACAAAGGACAGCACGGCAGAGGAGACCCGTATCGGAGGCAGTGGTTTGACGCTTTGACCAAAGGTAACTGTTGGAAGGCACACAGCTGACTGAGGAAATAAGGCGGACCATGAAGCAGGATGAAAGAATTTTTGAAGGACAGACCTGGGAGGTAAAGGTGAAAAGGGAAGAGGAGGCACGGCCTGCACAAGTCCTGAAAGCCAGGCTTGTGCGCAACAAGTACCAACCAGATGCTACTTTATTAAACTGTCATCAACCTCCTATCGGCATTCATTCAAGAAATCTTGTCCGCAGCCATACCACCCTGGACACGCTTGACCTCACCTGCTCCCGGAAGCTCAGCAAGGTCGGGCCTGGATGGGAGGAAATCTTAGTGGACTGTTCCATTTCCTCGGGGTTTTTTGTTTCTGGGGTTTTTACTGCCCATAGGCTTTACCTTTAGGCCCCTAAAATTTGAGCTCGGTATAGCCAGCAATAAGGAAAAAAATAGAAGGGATTACAGGCTATGTAGCTGCTACTAAAGAATAGACTAGGAATTCCAAAGCCTTAATCACATGATTAGGCAGCAACACAACCCCCAGAAACAGGTCAATAAAAGAAACAGTAATTGAATGTTTTTCTGGACCACAGGAGGCACTTGATCCAATTCTGGCTCTATTTTAGTTGGTGTTTTTCCTGGCAGTCCACTTTTTTTTTTTTAACTGATCACTTTATTCTGATCCTGAGAGAAATATCTGGTAGATAAGGCACCTCCCTTTTTTGTGTGTGTGAAAATAGCTTACTTATATTCCCAGAGAATTTTATAATTTGCAAAATGCTTAGTTTGAGTCCCATCTGATCAGCACCAACTTCAGTCTCACAGGGTAGGTGACCTGTCAGGTTTGGGTCTCAACTCCCAGATCTCTGGGGACTGTGCAAGGTCTTGATCAAAGTCCCACCTTTTTCTCTACTCAGCCTGTTGCTTAATGTGCTGCTGTTAATTTCTTTAAACTCTGAGAGCTTTGTGGGTTTTTTCCAGACCACTTTTTATGCCATCCCTACCCCAAGGAAGAAAATGAACATTTTAATTTTACACCTTGCTTTCTGCAACTTCTTACATCTTGCTTTCTACCAACTGGTCAGAGCTAATGTTCACTGCTCTTAACATTGTCTTTTTAATCCTCCACAACACCTGTAGAATATAGGAACTGGTATCCAGATTTGACAGGGGTAAGATCAGGCTTAGAGGGATCAAGCATTTTAACCAAGCTCAAATGAATTAGTAACGGAGAGGGAATTCCAAAGCCTGCAGTTGCACTGGCAGGAAACTGCCCCAGCAGAGAACAGTGAAACAGGGGCTCTCAGCCTGCATTTTCTAGCTCCCTGCCTCAGAATCACAGGGCATTCCTGTCAGAGCTTCAGCTTCCCAATCCAGAACATCTGAAGATGAAAAACGTAGGCCAGGGCATCTCCATCTTCACAGTCTCTCCAGAAGACTCTCGCCAGGAGTAACATCTGGGAAATACAGGTAGAAGGTAAGGTTAGGGAATGCAATAGCTTGACCCACAGAACCTGGGGGCCAATATATGGAAGCAGTGCTGAGACATGTAGGTTAGGGCAGGTGCCAGGATCCCTGGATGAGGAGGGAAAGGGACTAGATAGAGGCAGCCTTGAGGTTTCCATGTATGCTAGGAAAAGAGATGACCTTTGGTACAGGAAAAAGAGCACTAAATTGGGAGCCGATTGACCAGTCAATCAACAAACTCAATTGCATGATTTCACTCCCCCTGCGGAGGAAGGAGACTCACTGTGGAAGGCAGATCTGGGTCCTGTTCCCAGTTCTGCCTCTAACTGACTCTGTGACCCTAGGCTGATCACTTGATATCTGGGACCTCACTTCAGTGTCAGTGAAATCAAGCAGTGGGGTCCCACGATCGCTGACGTGTCACCTATGCCAAGTTTGTGTTTCTGAGTTTCCCAGCTCTTCCTCTTTTAGCTTGAAAGTCTCTATCAATGGTTTTAGCTTCACTTTCTCCTCCAGCATGATTCAACAGGAATGTTTTGAAAGTCTCAGAAGCCACAAAAATACCATGAAGAAAAGTAGCTTAGGCCCAGATCTTGGCAGGGAGAGCTGGGCTCCAGCAGAATGAGCGCTGCATCCGAGGGCAGCTGGCAGCTGGCACCTGGCAGCTGTGCCTGTGGACAGAGTTCCCAAAGTCCATGTCTCAACAATGCCCTGACCTTGATAAAGCCCTCAGCACCCGTTATAACGGGTAGGCTGACGTGTGTCACACTGCCACTTAGTATCCCTTTAGTTGGCTATAGGAAGCTGGAGAGGCTTTGCTTTGGACACGGGGCAAGCAGAGGATGGGGCCTGTGGTCCTGCCAGTCAGGTTTCAGAATGCGGAAGGTCTCATCTGGTCAAGCAGCCCCTGGATCAAGTGGAAGTGCATTGCAAACCAAAACAATGATGAATAATTGTCATTTCACGGAGAGGCCTGGAGCCAAATATCTTCCTTGACATGGAAGGGGGATACTCCTTCCTAGACCCTCCTAAGTTCCTTTGTTCAGCACATATGGAAGGCGCCCATCTCCAGCCAACGTCAGCCGCATAGCTGCCAAGGAGGATTCACAGCTCAGTATCAGGAGCACCCTGTACCCACAGGATACTGGCTGCTGGAATTTGGAGAACCACTTGACTCACTCAGGGAACAAAGTCAGTTCCTCCTACACGTGTTTGCCAAGACTTCATAACAAAGAACCTCACACGGGCAGCTGACGAAGCTGAAGTTGATGGCTCACAGTTCTGGAAGCTGAAGTCTGAGATCAAGGTGTCAGCAGGGTTGGTTCTTTCTAAAGCAGTGAAGGAGGGAGCTATGCCTGGGTTTCCACCCTGATTTGCAGGTGGCTGCCTCCTCTCTGTCTTCACAGCATCTTCCCTCTACGTGTATCTTTATGTCCTAATTTCCCACTCCTTTTACCCACCCCTTTCATAAACACACCAATCATACTGGATTTGTGTCCCTTTAACTTGATTCCCTCTGCAAAGACCCAGGCTCAGCCCTGGCACAGTGGATAAGCGGGCCTGTGAGCCCAAAGGTCACTGGTTTGATTCCCAGCCAGGGTAACATAACCAGGTTGCCAGCCAGGTCTGGAGCCAGGTCTGTAGCTGGAAGCAGGTAAAAGGCAACCATACACTGATGTCTCTCCCTCTCTGCCTCTCTCCCTTCCCCTCTCTCTAAAAATAATAAATAAAATCTCAAAAAAAAAAGAAAAAACAGTCTCCAAATTAGATCGTGTTCTGAGCTCTGGGGGTTAGGACTTCCACATATCTTTTCCTTTGTGGGGGCACAACTAAACACATAAATCTATCTTTTTAAAAATAGCTTCGTGAGGCAGGTGAAACCATACATTTAAAAATAAATAAATAAATAAAATAGCTTCGTGATTCCAAAGGTATTTAGGCATTTAGTGTCTTTTCATGGATGTAGCACATGATTGGGAGGGGGGTGGGGTGAGTGGAAAAGAGAGGGATTAAATCAGCAAGCATAGAAGAGACTCCGGAAAAATCCATTTAAGGGAGAAGATCCTGTGTAACCCAATGAGGGGATGGGAAGGTGCTGGGTGTGATGTAGCAAATAGCTGGTTTTTATCAGCGAGTGGCCCTAAAATGCTGAAGGGCCAGCTGTAGTAGGCAGACTCTGCATAAGCAGCCAGGGACCAGCTCTCTCCACCACCTTCTTGCAGAGAAGAAAAGAGAGAAGTAGAAGTTCAAAAGACTAAGAATTTGTACAAAATAAATGTTTCCCCAAAGGTGACGGCTTTAAACTGAAAGAGGCTTTTCAACCAGACGAGTCTCAGATGCTTTCATTGGCAAGTTGAAACACTAGGAAACTGATTTTCCTTTTCTAGCCATCTGGTGAGGCTGCTGGAGCTAGATTAAATTCATTACAGAAAATCAGAAATTACATTTTAAGGGGACAGAGGGGAGCAAAAAGGGAATGGATGTAATACAACAACAATAAAATTTAAAAAAAGAAAAAAGAAAAAGAAATTACATTTTCATTGCATCAACAACTAATGAGATACAACTGTCAACCCCCATTCTTACCACAAAAGGAAGAGGGATTATAGAAACCAAGTGAGGAAATGTTTTGGGTGAACAGTAAAAATCTAACCCTTGAACAGGGGATGAGATAAAAAATGAGAGGAACACCCTTGAGTGCTGGATGGGTGTTTGGGGACTGGGAACATCTGCACGGATGTCAGACTATTTTGATGTACATAAGAAGATTCCTTAACTAGTGCCAAAACCTACCCTACGTAATGTCTCAATTACGTGGCCTGATACACTAGCTGATCTCCCTGAGTGCTGTTCCTCTCCCAAGTATTCTCCTGTGAAGCCCCAAGGCCAATGTGAGTGTCCATCTTAACCTCTCCTCTTGCCTCTGGATTTTAGCCATTCCCCCTTTCATCTGTGCATTCACTCTTCTAAGAGCACAATTCTAAAACTCTCAGACACAACCACATATTAAAGCTTTCTCCAAATGACAGCCCATTGTTCTGGAAGGCAGCTGTCTATTGACAAGAGAGCTAGGCGGGCAGCAGCTTTTGGTGAAGTAATAACGTCAGGACTGGATGGTGGAACTCATGCCAAATTTCGGCAGAGAGCCCCAGGGGCCTGAAGTGACTACATATTTGCTTTGGCACTGGTGTCCTCAAGCCAGAGAGCACCATTTATGGAAAAGCAACCTGAAGTCAGTGGAAAGTGAGACAGGAGAGCAAGGAGTCAGCTACAGCCTCTGAGGTGGGAACTAAAGGCAGTGCCCCAGGGCGCTCACCTCTAAGGACACTCACCCCCATGAGCACTTATCTTCACAGACACTCACCTCCATGAGCACGTGCCTCCAGGGCAGTGCAGCATAACAAACACCAACTTTCTACCCTGTTTATGCCTGATATTTTTTCCCATTCTAACTGAAGGTTGAAACGCCTTTACCAGTGTTATTCCTTACAGCTTGTGTGTTTGGGCCTGCGCTATTTACAGATGTGGAACCTGTGACTGGCAGGTCCATAGGGGCTGCCTCTCACTCCCGCCTCCTCCTGGGTCTTCCCTTCAGAAGAAGTTCTGCTGCTCAGCTCAGTGTCAAGCTGGCAGGGTTGCTGGTGGCCATGACCATCAGAGCCTGCAGCTGTGGAATCCTGTGCTCCCTGCCAAAGCCCACCTGGGCTCTTTGGTAAACAGAGTTGGGGCCTGAAGGGCAGAGAGGTGCCTCTGTGCTTCTGCGTGAACATCAGGGACAGGGAAGAAAGAGGGGAAGGAGTGAAGAGGAAACAGGAACAACATAGACCTGGGGGCCCAGAGGAGAGGAACCCTAGAAAGGTGGCCTGTGGAGAGTTGCAGACTTCACACTTGTGTCGGGCACAGACTAGTCTCTGACATTGAATTTTGCTGTAAACAAATGCCGTTGTGTTCCTCTGTCTCCCCTGTAGCCCAGAGGAGCAACTCACAAGGAGGAGAGTGGGATTTTCCATCTCTGGATCTCCAAGGCCCAGCGCTGTGGTCAATGTCCACCCCCCACCCAAGGCAGCAGACTCATCACATGGCCCTTCATATGACGAATGTGCTCTCAGCATCCAACCAGCCAGGGCAGGTGCTCCTGCCGCTACATGAGAGACATCGTCCCTCCTGACCCCACCACTCCCACCACGTGTCATGAACTTCCCTTTGAGTGGGAGTGAAAGGGCGGTCCTGCAATGAGACAGGTCTTCTCAGAGGCTGGCATGTGCAGAGGGCTCTCTCTGAACCACTATCCCAGAACCTCTTTTCAAGGAAAAGTGTAGAGAAAAAAGCCCCCCTTTGTTTTCAAGGAGAATTTTCTTCCACATCTTGCATCTCCTGTTAATTAACAAGTAGCCTGTAAAGATTGGACAGGCAACTTCAGGATTATAGAGAATAAATAAAACTTGGTAAGAAGCAGGGTCAGGTCACAGCAGAAAGCAGGTTCCTGCAGAAATGTGACTCCTGCCTCCCTTTGACAGAATCCAGGGCCCCCACCCCCAAAGGGACCTCATAGCACCCAGGGCCACTTCCTACTGTGGGCTGAACTCCATCCACATGGCAGCCACATGAAGACATCACAACCAAGGGGCACTGATGTAGCCATGTGTGCTCTCAGCAGTCCTGGGCCCACTGGAGTGGGCTCTGTCCCTGAGAACACACAGGCTGAGGGGCCCTAGTATCCTCACCTACAATGAAAGGTCTAAGTTGAATCCATCATTCCAGAGTCCTATATCACCAAAGTCCCATGACTGTAAAGCTGAAGGAATAGATTTGTCATCATTCATCAGCTTTCTTCAAGGCTCCAGCTGAGTAGGCTATCGTCTTTTATGTTCTAGAGCCTCGAAGACCCAGACCTCAGTAGCAACAGGAGCATCTCTTCTTTTCTCTTTTCTCTTCCCATTCCTTCTCTTGTCTCTTTTTAATTTCTCTTCTCCTCCCTCTCTCTCTCACTTGGGGTCCGCCCTTCCTTCAGGACCCAGCAGAGGACTGAGTACCTCCCTGAAACTCTCATTGCTCCTTCCACATCTGCCTCTCCTGGGTCACTTAGCAGCCAGACTCTCAGCTTATTGTTGGCAAATACCCTTTAGCACCCTGCTACTCAGATTGTGGCCCCCAGACCAGCAGCCTCAGCATAACCTGGAAGTTTACTAGAAATACAGGCTCCTCTTCATATCTACGGAATCAGAATCTACATTCCAGCAAGACACCCAGGTGCTTGCTATGCCCAGTCAAGTTTGAGAAGCACTGGTTTGGGGTATATGACATAGGTACTGAGGGACTGAAAAGTTCTTCAGATGATTCTAATGGAAACACATCCTGAAAGCATATCTCCAATTGGATCTTCATTCATTCAATATCCAGTTATTGAGCAAATCAACAGTGAGTTCTATTTAAGTTAAAATTGATTTTAAACCCACGTTCATTGCTGATAACTCGAATGAGTCCCAAGTTTGTGTCTTACATCTTCCACAGAGCTGGCAGCTCTAGCAAAGGAGGAGGCAGACACTGGCCCAGCCCAGAAACCAACAGCTTTTCAGCCACAGCCTGGAACCCTCTTAGAGGGCAGAGCAAGGACCTGTCATTTCATATCTGGACAGCAACAGATGAATTTCAGGGACAAATCAAGCAGATGGTTGGCCTGAAGGCTCATGATTATTCCTGATTAAAGATCTATAACTCCTCACAGGAGGCTATGAGCTCTTTTCCTCCCTTTGGAGCAAATCCCAGTAGGTGAAGCCTTTGGATAAACACCCTAATACAAACAGGCTCTAATCACATGCGTGTAGTCCAACCTGGACACTGTCCAAGAATGACGACACCACCTGGCAAGAGGCACGGATAGCCAGCCGCCATCTATGGAGGAACAAGCCTGGGGAAGCTGGCCAGAGGGACTCTGCTTACACCACAGAAAAGTCCAGAAGGAGGACAGGAAGGCTCAGCTCAGGGCTCTCTGAACATGAGACATTGCTGGGTCAAAGGATTCCTCTCATTTCTCAAGGAATGGGCTGCCTAAGTCTTCCCAGATTATCGGACTTTAGCAGAAAAACTGGTTTACACTGTGATCTGAATTGTATAATTTATTTACAAAGAGAATTTGACAGCCCCAAACTGGATATCTAAAGGCAATGGTAGAATATGTCCATAGTCATCTTTAAAAAAAAAAAAAATACAGATACTCATCTGCCATGTACACAGGTAAAAGAAGAGAGATAGCTACATGACTGCGAATAAGTCACCTACCTCATCTGGGCCTCAATTTCCCCATATGTGAACTAAAAGGACTCAGTTGGATGATTTACAACGTCCTATTTACACATTCTAAAAGCTGAGGCTTTATTTCAAATCCCAAAGTTTAATAACACAGTTCCTCATCATTGGAGCTTGGTCCATACTCCCATCAACTAGGAATGTGTAAAAAGTTCCACACCCTGGCTGGTGGTATGTGGATAAGGTGCTGCCCTGTGAACCCAAAGGTCGCTGGTTTGATTCCCAGCCAGGGCACATAACCAGGTTGCAAGCCAGGTCTCCAACCAGGTCCATAGCTGGAGGCAGGTGAAAGGCAACCTTTTATTGATGTCTCTCTCCCTCTTTGTCTCTCTCCCTTCCCCTCTCTCTAAAAATAATAAATAAAATCTTTTTTTTTTTTTTTTAATTTTTAAATTAAAAAAAGAAGAAAAAAAAAGTTCCAGAGAGGCTATAAGAGGAGGCAATACAGGCAGCATGGGACACTGAGCAGAGGTTTTCTTATCTTGTTCCATTTTATTAAGCAGCAAAGATGAATGAAATCTTGGGGGCCACTCCATCAGGCTACCACCTACACCTCTCCACCAAAAATGCCCTTCCCAAGGTCACTGATAATTTTGCATTGTTAGAACCAGTGGCACAGCACATTTTTATCTTACTATACCTATCAACATCACTCTTCCCTCATCTCTGAAATCCTTTCTCCCTCTGGCTACCAGGATACACACACACACACATCCGGTTTTCCTTCTTCCTCTCTCGCTGCTCTTCCCAGTCTTCTCCCTCCCCCATGACTTAATGTTACAGTGCCCAGGTCTTTCTAGCTCTTCCCATTCTTATCTGTAGCCATTCCCCTGGTGATCTCATCAGTCTTGGGACTCTAACACCACTAATGATTGCTAATATTATTACATTTTCAGCCTGACCTCTCTCTGCTGCAGGAGACCAAGGACACCTGAAAAGTTGGAAATCCTCTAGATGAAAGGACTTATTTTCCTAATACAGTAGGGATAGAAATCACATTGAGGCTGTTTTCTGAAAATATATTATTGATTTTGCTATTACAGTTGTTCCAATTCTTCCCCCTTTGCCTCCCTCTGCTTGGTAACCCCCTTCCTTCCAGCAAATCTTCCCCTTAATTCATGCTCAGGGGTTGTGCATATATGTTCTCAGACTCCTACATTTTCCTATACTATTCTTGACACACACACACCCTCTCACCATCTATTTTTTTACTTACCAATTATGCTTCTTAATCTCTACACTATTTCCCCTAGTATACCTCTTCCCCATCCCAGCTGATAAACCTTCAAATGATCTCCATATCTCTGATCCTCATCCTGTTCTGATTGTTTGCTTATTTTGTTTTTATTTTTTTAGATTCAGTTGTTGATAGATGGGAGTTTGTTGTCATTTTAACATTCATAGTTATGATGATCTTTTTCTTAAATAAGTCCCTTTAACATTTCATGTAATAACGGCTTGGTGATGATGAACTCCTTTAGCCTTACCTTCTCTGGGAAGCACTTTATCTGCCCTACCATTCTAAATAATACCTTTGCTGGATAGAGATCCTAGGTTGTACATCCTTGCTTTTCATCACTTTGAATACTCATTGCCAGTTTCTTCTTGCCTGTGAAGTTTCTTTTGAGAAAGGGGAAAACAGCTGATAGTCTTATGGGAACTCCTTTGTAGGTAACTCTCTGCTTTTCTCTCATTGCTTTTAAGAGTCCATCTCTATCTTTAACCTTTGGCATTTTAATTACGTGTCTTGGTATGGTCCTCTGTGGATCCAACTTGTTTGACATTCTCTGTGTTTCCTGGACTTGTATGTCTATTTCCTTTACCAAGTTAGAAAATTTTTCTTTTATTATTTTTTCAAATAAGTTTTCAATTTCTTTCTCTTTCTCTTCTCTTTCTGGCACCCCTATGATTTGGATATTGTTATGTTTAAAGTTGTCCTAGAAGTTCTTAAGCCTATCCTTTTTAAATTCTTTTTCCTCCCCACTATTCTGATTGAATGCTTTTTCCTTCCTTATGTTCCACATCATTGATTTGATTCTCAATTTCATTCTCTCCACTGTTGGTTCCCTGTAGCTTTTTCTTTATTTCACTTACTGTAAACTTCATTTCTTCCCTTATTTTTTTGCTATACTCAGTGATTTCTTTGAGCATCCTGATCACTAGTGTTTTGAATTCTGCATCTGGTAGATTGGTAATCTATCTCCATTTCATCTAGTTCTTTTTCTGGGGTTTTGTTCTTTTCTTTCATTTGGGCCATATTTTTTTGTTTCCTCAATTTGGCAACCTCTCTGTGTTTGTTTCTATGTATTAAGTAGGCTGCTTTGACTCCGTCTTTAAAAAGGCACCTGCAATTGTGTGGGGCAGGGTCTTAGGTAATTGCCCGGACAGGGCAACCCTCACCACTGTGCATGGAGGGGGCTCAAAGAAGGGACAATGCCACTGCCTGGCTTCTGGAGGTTTGCCCAGCACTCACCCTGTTTTCAGTAACTTCACCCACTTCATGTATGTGACTGGCACCCTTCCGACTAGCTACTGCCCTGGTGCTGAATCCCAGAGTGGGTGGGTTTGTGCATGATCTAAATTCATGTTGGCCCTTTAAATGAACTCTCCTGAAAATATGGTAGTTTCTTCTGCCACCCCAACTCCCACTGGATTTTACAGCCAGAAGTTATGGGTATTTATCTTCCTTGTGCTGGACCCCTGGGCTATATGGTGTAGCTTGGAGCTGGGATCACTCACTCCTAAGGTATCCCTCCCAATTTTTACCTACCACACTTGAATATGGGACTGCACATTCTGCCACCAATGCCACCATCTCTCCACACCACACAATGTCTCCTAGCCACTCTGCCTGCCTCTGCAACTCCATCCCCTACCCATTTGGATGAATATGGCTTCTTTAAATCCTTGGTTGTTGGACTTCCATACGACTTGATTTTCTGACAGTTCTGGTTATTTGTTTGAGATATAATTGTAATTGTTTCTGTGGTTGCACAAGGAATCGAAGCATGTCTATCTTTGCATCCATCTTGACCAGAAGTCCTAATTGAATTTTTAAGGCTTTCTTGCAGAATAAGATGAATACTTGCTGCCCACTAAATCAGCAGCATATTTTTTCAAAAGTCCTAGAAACTGAAAAGGGACAAGGCAATAACTCTACATATAGCTCATCATATCTCAGGCATATTTAATCATTAATTCAATCTGGGAACAGAAAGCATATGCTCATGAACCTCAGGAATCAATTCTTTTGGGAGGAGAATTTGCCCTTCAGTACCTCTGACTCAGCAATATGAGGAATTGGATGCCTATCAACCACATTTGCCAAATGAGTGAATGAGTGAGACAAAGAAGGCATAGTTCTATGCTGGTAAGTTACCAAAAAGCCCATTAAGAGGCAATGATAGATACTCAGCAAGTTTGAGTACCAATTGTATGCAACAATCAAGGTAGGTTCTGCAGGGAATGCAAAGCTAAAGTCACATCCTTCCCAAGCCAATTTGTCATCGAGCCTCTAAAATCTATGCCCACTATCCTTAGTGTTCCAGGATGAATGGGCCAGGCTGTCACACTCTGAGAAGCCAAAATTAACCCTTGTCCCAAGCCACCCTCTAAGTTCTTTGAGCTCCTTCACCATGTCACAGTCCTATATGTCCCTACTTGTCTAACACATATGATTATTTTTCTTTCTACTCACAGCCTTTGAAAAACAAGCACATAAGTAAGCACAGAACAAAGAGCTGAGTCTAGGCTGTTTCTCAGACACCTCAGTTGAGAGAGAGTTTCTAGCTCATCCCTTTCTTCACAGGACTAAAGAAAGACAGAAACAGACCTGAAGAAGGGGCCACACTTCCAAGAACATTAACCTTGGATTTGATAACACCCTAACAGAGCCCCAAAACTATCACCTTTGGGTGAGTCTCTGAAACATGAAATTCAGTCAACAGGATTTCAATCAACAGCCTCCTAATACTCTCTGGCCTGCCAAGCCACATTGTACAGAAAGGTGAAGAACAAGCCATGCATTGAGGCACAAATTCCCTACAGTCGGTGATGAGTAATGTCTGCCCACACAGTCTGTAGTATTATCAGCAGGAACTAACAGAGGGGTCTGTTGTCCCTTCTCCAGGCAGGCATCAGAAGGGAGCTTCCCACCTCTGACCAGAAAACCGAGCCAGGCCCCAGCAGGAGTCCCAGGAGACTGCCAGGCCTCCCTCACCTCCTGCTTCCTGTGTTAAGATCCCATTGGAATGAAAGATTGAAAAGTCTCTTTCACAATGGGACTGGCAAAGTCTGCCTTTATTTATTTTTTCTAATCTCTACATTTCATTGTCCTTTTAAAATCACAATAAAATTCAGTTAAAAATAATAATAAATAATAAAGTAAAATCACAAAACTGAGTAGGAAAATAGTCAGGAATTATTGCGTTTATCTGCTGTCCTGTTGAGCAACCCGGCTGCTGCATTTTCAGTTTCTCCTGTTCCTCAGTGTTTCCCATTTATGATGGAAGCTGCAGAACTCTCAGCTTGTTTTCAATTACCCTACTGTATGTCGCATGGTTACATCCCTTTTTGGGTGGAAAGGAAATAATAGCTGATATGTTTCAACTCTAGTGTGGCATTTGGTCCCTCTGAAAGCAGCTGTCATACATTTCAGCATGAGGTGGATCCCTCCAAAGGGTGAATGAGGATAGTGTGGGATCAGACACAGAGAGCAAACTAAAAAGGCATCCTGCAGAGCTGGGATCCCTGCTTACAGGTGGGGAGCAGAGGTGTTTGATATACCATCATGAGGGCCTTCTGAGGCCAGGATGAACAGGATAGCTGAACAGGACAAACCAGAGGGGCAAAGACTTTAGGCCATACCAAAGTGATAGGGTTAAAGTTACCCAGTGGTTAGTCAAACACTTAGTATATATAAACAAACCACCTGGAGGCCTACTAAAATGCAGATTTATGGGCTCAATCCCAGAGACTCTGATTCAGTGTGCCTGAGGTAGGGATCAGTTAGGAGTCTGCATTTTGACAGCTTCTCACTTGGTTCTAATATAGGTGATCACTGGTTTACCATTTGAGAAACATTGATGAAGAATGAGTTTGGTCAGACTAAACATATTGGCCAAACTAGCCAAAGTTCTTGTGAAGAAGTTATGTGCTTGCTCAAATTCCTAAGAACAAATCGAAGGTCAAAGCTTGGAGGAATAGATACTAATACATTCATATCCTGAGGGTTAGGTCTAGAGGCCTGAAGAAAGCACAGATCCGAGGGCCCAAAGCAATCTTTGGTGTGAACGAGCCTCAGAGAAGTCTCTGGAAGCCAATGGTATGGCAGAAACACATATCAGGTAAACCCTACATATGTGGCTCAAATCACAATCAAGAAAACAAGGTGGGTACCTAAGGAAGTGGCCTGGCCCTTTCAAATCTAGAATGAATGAGTAGGACTCACAATATTTTTAAAAAAGTAATACTACTGATAATCTGAGCCATGGGAGAATCCATGCAGTTGCCAAGTACAAATGTATCTATGAGGTCTGTCTCAGAAGTACCAGCCATGCGAACTTTTAGTTATACTGATCACTGGCTCAATACTTTCAGGACAGACCTCATAGGGACCCTCTCATAAAAATAAAGTCCCACAGATGTCCATCTGCCTTCACTCACAGGCTTAAATTAATCAAACAAAGGGGTTATAAAAGGGATTTTCCAACTCCTGTATGTATCTCCCTGACCATATGGTTGGACAACCAGCCATGGTCTAACCCTTGGTGGTTTAGGGATTTGTAGCCTAGGCCTACAGCTTAACTAGAGACAGTGAAGTAAATAGGCAAGTTAGGTGGAAATTATCTAGTTTTCCTACTCTATAAACCATAGAAAACCCATTCTTCACTTCCTCATGAATGCCTTACTGGTCATGATTTGCAGAGAGTTGGTTTAGGGTCCCCCACCATTTCCTTCACTTTTCATAGGGAGTCAGCCATAGCAACTCCCCTCTCACTGGCTCTCAGCAAGCACTTTGGGAGAAGGCTCATAGGTCTGTGGGTGTGTTTCTTTTACAGAAGGATGAGAGGTCCCTGCAGACATTTTTCCTCAGGGCTAGACCAGGGTTTGAGCCAATCCCACCCCATTCCAGATTCCTAAGGCTCAGCTGAAAACCTTATGGGAACAGAAAGACCTCTAAGCAAAAGAGAGTCAACATTTTCACTCCAGAATGTTATTGTCTTTCCTGGTAAATTATTCTGTGATAAGTTTGTCTTTTGTGAATAGGGCAGCATGTTACTTCTCCCAGAAACATATTAATTCAAAGTGGGCTGGGGTAAAAAAGACTTGTGAAGCCAGTCTTTCAAGTCCTTAAATTTTTGCTTCCCATAAACAATTTTGAGGAAACCAAGTATCCCCTTTTCCTAGAGAGAAAAGTATCTACCATTTTGGCAAACTAGGCGTGATGTGATCTCAGAGAGAGAAGGAAGTTGCCTTGTCTTTCGTTAAAGGTCACAGGCCAAACATGGAGTGACAGAAAAAGAGACTGAGCTGTGGAGCTGAATGGCCAACCCAACATCCCAAAGAATGAACTTTAACTTTCTCAACTGAAAGGCGACTGCAAGAAGCTTGGCAGCTCATGGAAAAAGTTTCTTCATGAATGTGTGACCTTTACAGCATTTCATCTTCAAACAGAATTAGCACAGGGCCTGAAAGATGGGTGTCTTTTCCTGTTTTGTTTTAACAGCAGACTCAGAACATAGGGTACAGTTTTGCTTCTGTCTTTAGTACTGTCCTTGCCTTGCCCTCCAAGTCCTGTAGCCAGCTGAGCATTTTTGGCCAGACAGAAACATTCCCCAATCCCAAGAATGCCCAGGAACCAACAGACCTAGGTGGTTCCTAAGCTTATTTCCTGTGTTCACATTCTGGAGTGGAATCCCAATTTGGCCCTGTTACAAAAACTGGAAGGTAGGAAAGGTGAGAAATTCTCTAAAATGTGTCCAAGTTTTCTATTTACTGGATAGACAACAAACCAATAACTGTTTGGAGGAGCTAGCCCGCTGGCAGTGATTTTCCAAGAATTTCAAAATAAATATGCATGGCCTAAGGGAAGGAGGTACCCAGAATAGAGTAAGAAGGGAGCAAAGCAGAAAAATGATTTATTGCCGCCCTTGGCAATTTAAGGTTGGAGTGGACAGCACAGCTAAAATGTATTTTGCTTCTGCAGTAGAGAAATTAGCCAAACATGGTGTCAAAATTAGAGGATGGTCATTTCACTTGAGAAGCCAACTCTAGGCAAAGGGTATAGGTGCTGAGACATTGCTCCAACCACCTGCCAGGTTATGTCCTATGTTTGTTTTCATCAGGACTCTGTGTGTGTGTGTGTGTGTGTGTGTGTGTGTGTGACAGAGAGAGAGAGAGAAAGAGAGAAAGAGAGAGAGAGAGAAGTAGGTCATCCTATTGGAGGAGAGGTTAAGAGTTGAGAAGGCCTCTGTTCTCTCTGATTTATTTCAGAAGAGGGAGTCATTATCTGCAGTATGTAGAAAAACAGGAAGTCAACTTTTGCAAAAGCAGAATAGGACAATGATGAATGAAAGAACATGGCATAGAAGAAAAGGACAAAAAGAAAAATTCTGCTTTCTTAGAGATACACATTGACCTGACCCCTCATTCCTATTTATAGGTTAAAGCTCCTTCCTTACTTGAAGATTATGCAGGGGTCTCTTGCCTGCAGAACTACATGATCTCTCTTCCTGGCCACCAGAGGATCAAGTTGCAACCTACCCTGACCAGGAAAGTGCTGGGTCTGCGATGAGAACTAAGAGGCCATATCCCAAAGGGACTACAGGTCCCAGACAACAGGTACCAGCAGAGTCTGGTAAACACTAAATGAGACTGGATCCTCGGAGAGCTGAATCTAGGGGAGTGCAATATAAATTTGAACAAGGGAGAGATCACTGCTATGAAAACACTCTCGGCCCTGGCTGGTAGCACAGTGGTTAAGGCACCGGCCTGCGAACCCAAAGGTCACAGGTTCGATTCCCCAGCCAGGGGACATAACAAGGTTGCAAACCAGGTCTCCAGTCAGGTCTGTGGCTGGAGGCAGGTGAAAAGCAACCATACATTGATGTCTCTCTCCCTCTCTGCCTCTCTCCCTTCCCCTCTTTCTAAAAATAATGAAATAAGATCTTTTTAAAAAAACACTCTCTTTATAGCAGGATCGACTAACCTCGGTGAGTTGGTTGGTTAGTGGCCTAAAAGGAGAAAGAGAGACAAGAAGTTCTGAGAAAGAGGAATATGTGTATGAAGTATGAAAACTTTTATATCCACATAAATGCCCACCAAAGAGCACTCACCATGGATGAGGCACTTTATAGTCAAGCAGATAGAGTGATTTGGCCAGTGGATGTCAGACAGACTTTCATTAGCCACCCCAGTGCTCATACGATGTGAACAGAGTCATCATGCTACTATTGTTGCTGAATGTTCAGACTACCAGGAACAGGGATGACTGCCAAGCCTCTGATGCAAAAGCATTCTTCAAAGAGACCATTGGCTACTTTGTGGTACGCTCATTACATCGAATTTCTTTCTCCAAAGGGCCAGCAATCCATCTTGAATGAACCAACACATACTGGGTGTATGGATTTCCCTTTCCTGCCTGCAGATACTCATCCAGCATCACTATGGGAGCACACACCTCATATTTAAGAAGCTAACACAGAATCCCATATCACATCACATCATTCCAAGGAACTCACTTTAAATGAAGTACATGACCATAGGACCCACTGATCTTGTCACACACTATCCCACCCAGAAGCTCTTGACTTTACAAGGTGAAGGAACAACTTTTTGAAGGTGCTGCTAGAGCACCACATTAGAGATGATGCTTAACAATGGGATGTCATCCTTTAGGGTGCAGTGAACACCCTTCATCAGGAATATTACATGGTACTGTATCCTCTTTATATAGAATACATAGCTCAGGAGAGAAGTAGGGGTAGGCCCACTTACCATCCCACCCAATGACCTACCCAGGGAATTCATGGCTTCTGTGTCTGGGCTCTGTAGATCTAGAGACTCTATTACCAAGAACAGAAATACTTTCACCAGGAGTAATGAAAAAATCTGATTAAACTTAAAGCTATAGGGCCTACCCAGGCACTTTGGACTTTTTGTGACAAGAGATTAGCAGGCAAGGGAAGGCATCACCATCCTTTCAGGGGCAGTTAGCCCTGCTCATTGGAAAAGGGTTGGGCTGATATAACAATGGAGGCAGAGGAGACATGTTTGACAGGCAAAAGGGCCCTGGGTGTAACGGGGTAAGAGTTGTGCTCATGGACTGAGAAGAGATGTGATAGTCAAGAGCCCAGATCCTCCAATGATGAGAATCTTGTCACCCACTGGGCAAGCCCCCTGGGCCAGAAGAGCTGCCAGCAAAGGGAAAGAAATCTATAATGGGTTGTAGTGGAAGGAATTGATGAGTGTCAAGCATCCCTGAGAACAGCTGCATCAATAAGAGCTACAGTTTGTCATCAAACTTCTTCTTGCACATTTTCCTAGGAAAATAGGCTGGTCAGAATTCTAGATGATCTGCTTCTAAATAGGATAAAATTTTTTAACAAAAAAGTGGGTCCGAGAGGTACAAGCAGTGGGTGCTGAGGTACACCACTAGATTACCCCCTTACGTGCAGAGTACTCACCCCGCCCCCTAGCTTCCCAGACAGTTAGCTGCTGACAGCTAGCACCTGACTCCTACTCCAGGAATTGCTCTTGGCCAAGAGAGATGCCTCTCCTAAGGTCATGCCTGCTCCCTGGGATCAATCTGCAGTCAGTAACTGGTCAGCATAAAGGCACAAAGGCTCAGCAACTTTGCCTCAGTTTGTGACGAGTCTAAAGGGACCTCTAAACTCCAGAGCTCCCAGGACCAGCCGAGGCTCTTGTTGCAACACATCTTAGTTCAACTTCTCCACCCAATCTTTTCCTCATGCTCTCATGGGGGCTGAGCATACCCCCTTGTAAGCTTTCTACACACATATGTCTGCCTTAGAGTCTGTTTCTTTGGATCATGATCTGAAGCACTATATACATAAAAAATACTAAAAAGCACTCATATTCACTGACTTCCCATCTAAGATAGTCTAAGAAAATGATGAGAGGTGGAATCAGATTTTTTTAATTTACTGTTGTGACATTATCATTTTAATATACAAATAATCTAAATGTTCAACAAGAGGGGTTAAGCAAAATAATAGTATAGAATTCTTTAAATCCATCACAATTCCATTTTTTAAAATTACACAGTAACATAGGAAAGTGTTTACAATGTAATTTAAATGAAAATAACATACGAAACTATAAATGGTTTATAAACCTATTAATTGAAGCTCTTTCATGTGTAAGAAAAATTAGATGGCCCAATGGTAAATATGTGAGGAAAATCCAAGAAAATAATCAAATTGTTTAATGGAGTAAAATTTTATCTCAGAGCCAGACTAATTTTTAGATAAATGATAGTTACTCAGCACAGGATATTCCAAGAATAGCATAAATGGCGACTTGGCAAGCCTGATGTAGAATGGAATTCAGTGTTAATTTAAATTTTTAAGGTACCTTTCAGCCCTCTGGAATTCCAGTCCACAGTGGACAGTGTCCCAGAGATGTGTGGTTTTAGTCTACTCATCTTTGCTTTCCCCTGCTTTGCTTTGATTTTGTTGGTTTTTCTTAGTTAACAACTTAACTCTTGAAGTGTTCTGATTTCTTTGGTTTACTTGAACAATTAAGTAAAAAGGAAATTGCTTGATCATTCTCACCCCAAAACTCAGCAATCCTTGGACCTTTACTTTATCACAAGCATTAGATAAAAAGAATTCAAGTTTTAAAAAAAATTCAACACTCACAGTAGGAACAAGCAATAAAAAGGAGTAACCCAGCCCTGATATGAAGATAGGGAGGGTGCTTTTTAAAAATAAGATTGATATTTGGATAAACAAATTGTGATGCTAAATTATGTTTTGTGTTTAACTAGTCCCCTGTGTGTATTCTCACTTTCAGCAGCGCCCAACCACACCAAAGCAGTTCAGAGAATCTGACCCCACTTCATCGCCAAGCCTCTGACAGTTTCAAGGTCTAAATAAAAATCAAATGTTCTCAATTTCCCAATTCCTTACTCCCGCCCCTAAGTAGTTCAAACACCTAGAATGGATCATGTGAAGGTATTTTAAGGAATGAAATTGAAGGCAGACACACCATCCACAGCCATTCTCCACATTCCTGTGGCTGGGGCCCATACCACGAAGGAGACGGGGCCCTCCCTCCAGGGGGGACTGTCAGCCCCCATTTGTCCCAGCCTTGCCCTTTCCAATACTGGGTGTCCTAGCCTTGCAATGAGTGAGGGGTCCCTCAAAGCAAATGAGGGGGGCATGATTTTGTATTTTCAATAAGTCACCAAGGTGTGCTGAAAGCCTTTTCTTCCCCCTTCACGTCATTTTTCTTTAAAACATAAGCAAAATCTAAGACTATACCGAGGAGAATTGGTTGGAGAACTTAAAAGGGACAAAGGGGCCGTAAAGTGACTTCATGGTAAAACAAGAAAGCTCAAAAAAAAAAAAAAAAAAAAAGAGGGCAGTACAGTGGATTTAGTGCCTCTCCATTCTGTCTGTAGAACTTGAGAAATGTCTCTAACATAGAACCATCAACTGAAAAAAAAAATCCATGTGGAACTAGAACACTTGTGTTTATTCAACAAATATTTTTAAAACATCAGCTCTGCATCAGGCACTGTAGTGGATGCTAGAAATATACAGACCTAACCCTGCTCTCATGGGAATCATGTTCCAGCTCAGGGATTTCCTGGAAAATTGCCCCATAACACCTGGTGGGCTGTGGGCTCACCCACTGCTGAGAAAGGGGAAGACCAGCCAGAGAAACACGGTGAGAAAGGAACTACCTGGGACAACTCAAGAAACTCTGGAGAGCTTCACCTGCCTCCCTGTCCTCCTCTGCCAAGCAAGGTTGCACTGAGAGCACGCGTTACCAACACCAGAGAAACTCGGATGGCTTGGTTGATGACACAACACTGGGTGTTACTGCCACCCTGCGCAAAACTGCAGACCAGGTGAGGTTGGTCCTGCAACTGTCCCAACTTCAGCCTCATTATCAATCTCCCAGACGTTACACGCACTTAATCGGCCTTAAATCCACCCCCAAACCCTCCAATAAGCCTAGACATGCCATCAGACGAGTGTCTGATTAAAAATGCAGATGAGGTTAAACCTCAGGGATGCCTCAACAGCCCCTAGCCAACGCTCCAGCACAAGGGCAGAGGAGGTGTAGTGGGAAAAGCACGGGTTTGGGGCCAGGCAGACCACTTATTACTTTGTGACGGAGGGCAAGTTGCTTTGCCTTTTTTAAGCCTCAGTGTTCTTAGCCATTAAATGTAGATAACAATGCCTACCCAAATACATTTGCGGAAAGATTGGAATACAAACAAGCTCTTCATTTCTTATGCCATCTTTCCTTACCTTGTAAGGGGATCCCACAAAGCTCAGCAATTACTAATGGAATAGGCACTGTCAGAAACCCCACGCTGATCAGGGAGCGCCTCCTGTGTTGGCTGCTGGCGGGCGCCTTGGGTGGGAGGTGGGAAAGGACCCTGGTGCAAAGTGCCAAGCCGCAAGGAGTCACCTTAGCAGGAGCCAGGCCCCTGGGCAAAATGTGGTGGGGGTGGGGGGCATCAGTACCATAATCCCCCTAAGGAAGAGATGGAAAAGCTTGTTCTTAACTGCTTCAAAAAGCTCTGGGTTCTAAATAATCCGTCCTAGAAATAACCAAAAGAGGAAAGGTGGGACTTGGCTTTACTTATACAGGTGACCTCACTGGATCAGCAGCCTACACCTGGCTGGAACTGAGGGCTGGCCTACACCTCTACTTCCTGTATCAAGACAAGGCCCTGACCCACACCCAGCCGTGACTCCCACGGCTCTGTCAGGTGACCTGTCCTCGGTTCCAACTCAGGTGCTCCTCCCCCAACACTGTGATGAGCTTCTGCTTTCCTGTCTCTGTGCCATTCATCCTGCTCTTACCTCTACCTAGAAAGCCCATCTTTCATGTTTGCCCTTCAACCTTCCCCACACACCCACGTTCCCCCCCAAATGGGCCCTTCCATGATCAGGGACAGTCAATAGAAGCCAGTGCCCAAGATCTGTGCCAGAGCCCAGGAGTCAGCTGGGGCCAGTCGGGGTGGGAGCTTGGACACGGACTGCAGAGCTCAGACTCACTTTGGAACAGGGCTCCCAACCAGGCTGCCTTTAGAATCAATTCAGGAGCCTTTAAAAACATAGAGAGCCCAGATCCCACCCCAAACCTACTAATCAGGATACCTTTTTAAAGGCCCCATCATTTTAAGGTGCAGCCATAGCTAAAAAAATATTGGTCTCAGATAAGGATTTTCCTACATAACAGAAATTGGATACCGTGGTATTGCTTCAAAGATTCCACAAATAGAGCTAATGGAAAATAACGCAAAAAGCAGTAGTTGGACAACCTGACAAATCAAAGAGGCCAGATAATAAGTAGTCTGGGATGTTCAAAGACCTGGGTAAGAAACCAGTGAAAGGTTTCATTATTTCTCGGAATTTATTGGCAAGAGCAGGGGTGGAAGGGAGTGGAAACTAAAATGTCTGGACATTTGTCTTGAACTTAACCAGCACCTGTAGGTCTGTAATTAACAACACAAGGAGAGTTGTGGGTAAAAGTATGATTTGTAAATACATTTAGGACAGTGGAATTTTCGAAACTAAGCAAAAAGCTTGGCTGAGGAACAAAGAATGCAAAACAACATGATATCTTGGTTTTTTGTTTTGGAAAGGGTAGCCATATGATAGAAGAAACAGCAGATGTTGCATTTTTTGAACTCAAGTTGCAGCATTTAGGACAGCAGCTCATAAAATTTTAATTGCTAAAAATGATTCAAATTGGCTAGGAGAGCCAGTTGCATGCATTGAACAGTAACAGAAGATCACAAAGGAAAAGTGAGGCTGCCTGGCAAGTCTTCAGCAAGAAGAGGTGCCCAGCACAGTGCCCTGGGGGTCAGTGCTTGCTCACATTAGATTTAATTTTGCATTCTCATTAGTGAAGTGGAAGAGAGAACAAAAGATGCCCCACCCATAGAAATCTAAAAACTTGCAAGGGGAGTGTTGGCAGAGTGTTGGCTCCAGGGAGCGGAGCAGATCGGGATGGCAGAACCCAGAAGTTTAACCTATGGACAAACAGAAAGCTGGGAGCATTTATAAGAAGGCAAACTAGCGCATCAAAGAGAGATGGTTCAGAAACCCTTATACCGCAGAAACAAGAGCCCGCAGACCACAAAAATGTCTAAACTAACAGGTAAGCCTGGATGATGCCCTGGTGAGGAGGTCAGGCTGTGCCAGACCCAATGAGCCTGCCCAGCCCCTCTGGGCCCATCCAGCCTGCAGGTCAGAATCAACCTGAGAAGCCTCAGTGCGTGGACTACCAACTCTAGGTCCTTTCTCACTAGAAAAATAACATGTCACAGGAAATGTCTATTAGCCAAATACTTCACTTTGAGATCTTTTCCCCAACCACTGCCATGCTTTGATCAGCACATGCAAATAGTTAAAATCAAAAAAGCCTCCATACTTCTGCAGCAGCCTGAGCCGAGAAGACAAAGGGAGTTTGGGTTGACTGGTCAAGGGGAGAAAGGACCTTTCAGCAGCCACGGTGCACTGAGCGCCTGCTGCGGGTCCAGCCCCTAATGAGAACCAGAACTCTTATTATTGCATTTAACTAGGATGGCAGAGTCGTGGGCCAGTAGTTAATACGGAGGGCCTGGAGAACTTAGGTGGCTTGCGGGAGAACGTGCATCTAGTGAGGCAACCGCCTGAATTTGAAGTTGTCTTCCCATGCTGCATAGTCACCCGTTGTCCTCTTCAAGGGGGCGCCTCCCACATTTCCCCCCTACCCTCAGTTCTGAAGGTGCTGAAGCCCTTGAAAGCGCCACTGGATGCTATTAGCACATGGACCTTTTCACTGAGGCCCACGCAATAAGCCAGCCTCTCCCTCACATACACATAGATGGTCTTCACCAATCTCACTGCCCCGCTGGCTCACCACAAGCCAGAGAGGGCAAGATCCCTTTCCTATGGGTGTGCCCCTACTCCTTGGAAATGCTTCTTGCAGAATTCTGTGGTTCTGGCTTCTAAGGAGGCAGGCTGTGGCTCACTGGGTCAATAATCAAGCAGATGTAACTGAGAAGGTATCATATGGTAAGCATTTCAGAAGACATGGAGGGAAATGCAGCATCCCCTGGGAAGGGCACATAGAGAGCAGTTAAGAGTGCAGATACTGAAGCTAGAGTGTTTGGCTGTAATCTTGGCTCCAGCGCTTTCTATGGGAGTCTGAGCAACTCTCTCGGACTCAATTTCCTCATAAGTAAAATGGGTTGCAGCAGGTAGTCTGGATAAAGCACTTAGAAATATTTGATGAATGCTAAATAAAAAATAACATGATAGAGACGGATTTAGAAGCCTCAAAATGCATTCTCCACATTCCTAGGTCAGGACTTTTCATATACTGACTTCCTTTCTTTACCTCTCCTAGTAGTTTTTCTTTCTCCTGTCCTGTGTAGACTAATACACCTCTGAAGTTGTTCTTGCAACGACTTATCTTAAATAAGACGAGGATGAGCCCTGGCTGGTAGCACAGTGGGTAAGGCGCCGGCCTGCAAACCCAAAGGTCGCAGGTTCGATTCCCAGCCAGGGCAACATAACTAGGTTGCAAGCCAGGTCTCCAGTCAGGTCTGTGGCTGGAGGCAGGTGAAAAGCAACCATACATTGATGTCTCTCTCCCTCTCTGCCTCTTTCTCTTCCCCTCTTTCTAAAAATAATAAAATAAAATACTAAAAAAAAAAAAAAAATAAGACGAGGATGGCAAACAAGCACAGTATGCACAGGAGTTGGGTGGCTGCCAGAAACAGGCCTCTTTAGGCAAAAAGAAGGAAGGGGTTGTGGGTGGGGACGAACAAGAAATGATTATTAAATTTGATTCCAAAATGTTCAGTCAACATTTCCGGCAATAACAGATGCTTCTTCTAACTGATAAGTCTTTTACATTTTAGACCTCCTGGGCAAACTGAGAAACTGTTGAGATGTTGAAAAATTAAATCTGAACACAGGGTGCCTGATTCCAAGATGAACGAGTCCAAACCAGCCTGCCAGTCCCTCTCCACACCACATCTAACCATCTATCAAAACTCCTCTGCTGTGACAGCAGTTACTGATGCCCCCGGCCCTGACACCCAGATACAAGCTGGGTGTGACTCCAAACCTCCTCTGCCCCAAAGGAGAAGGGTCTGCATGAAAGCCCTGCTTACTCGTGGGGTGAGTTAGTTCCCTATGAGAGGGTTTCCTCGCACACAGCCTCCAATGTGAGAAATGGAAAAGGCAACAGATTCAAGTAATAATGCACTGTTTTTTGACAGCTGCTGGCCCCAGAGCAGCGTTGGATGATGTCCTTGGATTTCTTGAGATTTTCCAATATCTAGAACACAGTAGGTTCTCAAAACATATCTGCAGAACGAAAGAAATAAACACATGCACGTGGGGGGCTGGGCAGGAAGGCTGGTTGGTTCACTTTAACCCACTCCCCAGAAGCCAGGGAAGAGCATTTGGCTGATGGGGCTTGCAATCATGAGAGGCGGGCCCACATGGTAGAAAGAGAAATACACCTGGTATTGAACCTCTAGACTAGCGTGTGAAAGAGTTTCCCAAGGCCCTGGTTAAAAATACAGATCCTAGAGCGCCATTCCCTAAAAACGAAGATTCTGGGGTGAGACTCAGGAATTTGTGTGTGTTTTTTTTTTCTCCCAAAACACCTAGGGTAGAATTATGATTTTCAAATTGAAGGATAATCTACATACGGTGAAATGGATACATCTTAAGCATACCTGTTGATGAGTTTTCACATGAGTAAATTTCAGGTTACCTATACCCCAATAAAGATTTGAAACATTTTCCTCAACCCAGAAAGTTCCCTATTCTTGTTTTCAGTGAATCCTCCCCACCTACACTCCCTGCCCTATCCACATACACAGGTAACCATGGCTCTGCTTTCTACCACCACAGTTTCTGCCTGCTCTTAAAAGTCATGTAAATAAAATTATAGAATATAAACATAGACGCACAGTCTTTGTGTCTGGCTTCTTTTGCTCAACATAAACTTTCTGAGGTTCACCCCAGTTGTCTCCCATGTGGCCATTCATTCCTTTGTATTGCTGAGGGTTATTCCTTTGTGAGAAAGTACCAGAATTGGTTTGTCCATTCTCTGGTTACATGGGTTGGATAATTGGGTTGTTTCTGGCTTTTGGCTGTTATGAATAAAGAAATATATTTGTTTTCAATGGCTGCACCACAAATTGCCGTAAATTTGGTGGCTTTAAACAACATAAATGTGTCATCTCCCAGCCAAGTTTCTATGCAGTAGCTGCCCAGGCACAGATTAGTGGGGTCCACAGCTCAGGGTCTCACAAGGCTGAAATCAAGGTGTTGGTCCCAGTTGCAGTCTCATCTGAATCCCTAGGTCCTCTACTAAGTTTACAGAATTGTTGGTGAAGTTCAGTTTCTTATGGTTGTAGGACTGAAGTCCTCAGCTTCTGGAGGTGACCTTCCATTCCCTGCCATGTGGATCTCTCCTCAACATAGCAGTTTGCTTCTTCAAGGCCAGAAAGAGTACATCAGCCACTGTTCCAAATTTCTCTGACCTCTAGGCCTTCTCCAATAGGCTCACCCAGGACGACCTCCCCTTTTATTAAAGTCAGCTGACTAGGGACATCTGCAAAACCTCTGCACCTTTGCTACTTAACAGGAATTCTGTCTCCAACACATTCACACTCTGGACATGTGTACCAGGAGGTGGGAATCTTGGGGGCCACCTAGGAATTCTGTCTACCGCAAACAACTATGGACAGAATGCTCACAGTTGCTTGCAGTAGACACAATTTGTTATTTGTGTATCATTAAAAGAAATAAGAGCATTTCAGGTTTTTTATCCTGCCATTTCTTTCTTTATAGTCCTTATACAGTCATGATTCTGCTTATGATGAGTATTAAAACATTGACAAACTTGTAAAATATATTCAACCTTGCAATGCAGGAATTTCCTTTGCTTAACAAGTTCCACAGATGACTTCAATCCAGGTGGTCTGCAGTTCATAGTCTAAGGAACAGCTGCTCTAGGTCTCACTTAACTGGTTGCCTCACCATAGTTTCAAAGATGGCCAGAGTGCTGCCCACCTCTTTCCCCAGGGGAACTCTTTAGCTGCTCAAGTTAATGGACCCACAGATAGAAATGCAGATAGAACAGTTCTGGAGGTGATGGTGAGTAAACCACTCTTCAGTAAACAAGCCTCGGGCCAACCAGAAGAGGAGTTTCTGGTAGGGCTGAGTAGCAAAAAGAAAAAGAAAAAAAAAAGTGGAGAGAAATAATATCTGAACTGCCTGCCCCACTAAAATTTCTGTCACCTGACATAAAAGCATGTGTCCCTTGAAGAAAAATTTCTGGAACACATAGCTTTTATTCTTTTTTTTTTTTTTTTAAGATTTTATTTCATTGTTTTTAGAAAGAGGGGAAGGGAGAGAGGCAGAGAGGGAGAGAGACATCAATGTATGGTTGCTTTTCACCTGCCTCCAGCCACAGACCTGACTAGAGACCTGGTTTGCAACCCCGGTTATGTGCCCTGGCTGGGGAATCGAACCTGCGACCTTTGGGTTCGCAGGCCGGCGCCTTGTCCACTGTGCTACCAGCCAGGGCTCACATAGCTTTTAATTGCCATGTTTTAGAAAGAGGACAGGGTCCTTCTAAACAGGGTCTTTCTAAACATATGAGTAAATTGAGAGCTCAGCATCCTGCAAAATATCATAAAAGTTTAATTTTATGTTATTACTGCCTTAATGCTAATGGATTTGGAGAAGGAACAGAATAATAAGGAACACTCTTCTGCATACTCTGACAGAGAGAAAGGACGGTAGGGTAGAAAGATGCTCTACTGGAAAGCTGGCTGCTCTCGAGAAGGTGTGTCCTTGAAGGCACAAGTCCAGGAAACAGCCCCTCCTGGACCAGGAGTGCAATGTCTCACCAGGTGTGTGTGAATGAGAGAACTCAAAAACAGGAACTGGCAAGTTTAGTTCCTAACCTTAAACCATTGATGTAAAATGCAAATGCATGCTGTATCCAGGTGAAGGGACCAGAAAGACAATGGTAAGCACTGCCTGGAAACTGCTTTCCTTACCTGGCAGCCTGACGCTCACCATCTTCCAAAGCAAGACTCTTCCCTATTCTGTTCTTGGAGCATTTGTTGAGTGCCTGATGGATACTCTGGGAAATATGGTGAAATAATCCCGCCTGCCTACCTTTTCAGAGCAGTATCCTCTCATACTTGAGGTCAGAAGGCAACTTTAAAGGGCCCTGTGGAATTATAAAGAAGTATACATGATCAGAAATTTAAATGACAAGATCTGGAATGTGCAAGTTACTTACAAACAGGTTGTATTGCAAAAGCTTCTTTTTAAATTCATGGTTTAAGGGTCAGAACAGGATACAGTCAAGATGGCAGCATAGGCAGACATGGCTTGCCTCTTTGCACAACGACATCAAAATTATAATATAGGACAATCATCAGCCTGAACCATTAGAAATCAAGTTGAATGCATGTCTGACAACTACAGAATTAGAGAAATCACATCCATCAGGACAGGTAGGAGGGGTGCAGATGGGGGATGGCTGGTCTCTCACTCACCCACGTAGGGTGGATAAAAATTTGGAAGGAATATCTCAGGAGCAAGGAGTCCCAGGCCCACACCAGGCCCCTCAGCCCAGGGCTCCAGTCCCAGGAAGATAAATTCCCACAATAACATGCTGCAAACACCAGTGGGGGATTGAGTTGGTAGAAGAAACTTCTGGAGTCCTAATAGCTCCTCTTGAAGAACCCATACAAGGACTCACCTACTCAGACTCACTTCCTCTGAGCTCCAGCACTGGGGTAGCAGCTTAAAGGGCACCAGTGGCGTACATGGAGGGACTTAAGTGTCTGGCTTCAAGGCGAGCACAGGCCATTACGTCTTTTCCCTCCCTCCTCATAGCCGCAAGCCGGTGCCATATCTGAGACTCTATCAGCCTGGCTAACACTGTTTGACCCACTTTGGAGATCCCCAGAGACTCCACCCTACCCAATTTACAGGCCCACCCAAGCTGCTTTTCCATATGAATGGCTGGTCTTGGCTCACACTCCACAACTTCCTAAATCTTATCAAACAAGCAGCAGCTGGCCTCAGTGATCTGCAGGCCCATAACTAGCAGCACTGGAGACCTAGATCACAGTTTAGCTTCACCTGGGAAACTCCAAGTCCAGCACAAGTAGCAGCATCTCAGATTGCTTTATAGCTCAGGCAGGGTATCCCTGGGGGCAAAACACAAGTGGGGGCTGACATTGGCCTGCACCACCCAGGAGATGGCAAGGCCAGTGAACCCAGTGAACAGATACGGACCACACTGGAGCACCACCACCCTGCCCCTACACAGCTGATCCTCCACAGAGGGTGAAGGTTGGTGGTCAGTTGACACAACCAGTCCTTGCAACTAATTGGTCAGGGTAAATCCCTCCCATTGATCTACCAGTAGCAACCAAGGCTCAACTACAAGAAGAGGGTGTACTCAGTCCACATGAAGGGTGAACCTGAAGGACCCAGCTTGGGTGATAGGGGAGGCTGTGCCACCGTACCCTACAGGACACCTATATTAGGCCACACTACCAAGACATAGAGTCAATGCAGCTCTACCCAATATACACAGAAACAAACATAGGCTGCCAACTTGAGGAGGCAATGAAATATGGCCCGAATGAAAGAACAGAACAAAACCCCAGAAAAAGGACTAAATGAAAAGTAGGTAGCCACCCTATCAGATGCAAAGATCAAAACACTGGTAATCAGGATGCTCAGAGAAATAATTGAGTACAGCCACAAAATAAAGGAAGAAGTGAAGGTTATACAAATTGAAATAAAGAAAAATATACAGAGAACCAACAGTAATGGGCAAAAAAGCTGGGATTCAAATCAATGATTTGGAACAAAAGGAAGAAATAAACATTCACCTGGAACAGAAAGAAGAAACAAGAATAGAAAAAATAATTAGGAGAGGATAAGAAACCTCTGGGACAACTTTAAATATACCAACATCCAAACCATAGGGGTACCAGAAGAAGAGGTAGAGCAAGAAATTGAAAACTTATTTGAAAAAATGACAGAACACTTTCCTAATCTGATGAAGGAAATAGATATAAAAGTCCAAGAAGCACTCGAACAAGCTGGACTCAAAGAAAACCACACCAAGACACATCATAATTCAAATGCCAACAGGTAAAGATAGAATCTTAAAAGCAGCAAGAAGAGAAAAGCAGAGAGTTACCTACAAAGGAGTTCCCGTAAGACTATCAGCTGATTTCTCAAAAGAAACTTTGCAGGCAAAAAGGGAGCTGGCAATAAGTATTCAAAGTGATGAAAAGCAAGGACCTACAACCTAAATTACTCTAACCAGCAAAGCTAGCATTTACACCAGAAGAACAGATCAAGTACTTCCCAGACAAAGTAAAGCTAAAGGACTTCATAATTACTAAGCCATTATAACAGGAAATGTTAAATAGAAAAAAAACTATGAACATTAAAATGACAACAAACCCCCAATTATCAACAACTGAATCTAAAAAACTAAAAACAAAAACTAAGCAAACAGCTAGAACAGGAACAGAATCATAGATATGGAGATCGTTTAGAAGGTTATCAGCTGGGAGGGAAAGGGAGAGAAAGGGGGAGATAGTGCAGGGATCAAGAACTATAATTGGTAGGAACAAAAAGGACGTGAGGATGTTGAGAATAGTACAGGAAAGGGAGAAGCCAAAGAACTTACATGCACAGCTAAGGGCGGTGGGGGTGGGGGTGGGGGAGTGCTTGTGGAAAAGGGAGTCCCAGGAAAAGGGGACAAAAGGAAAAGGAAAAAAATTGGGACAACTGACACAGCATAATCAATAAAATATAATTAAAAAAAGATCAGAACACATTCTTTCAAAGGGACAGTGTTAAGCATATAATTCAAAACTAATGAATTCATAATGTAGCTAAAATTATTCATGTTCGATGAAAGTATTTCTGCTGCATTAATATAACTAACTTTAAAATGCTTTAAAGGAAAATATTTAGAACAGTTATCTTTAATTATAAACTAAAGAAGTGTTTAATTAGAATTTGATGAAAAGGAGGATTTTTTATAGAAACTATGAGGAAATCTGGATTTAGGAGGATGTTAGATTTTTATCTCACATTCTTTGTAGGGCAAGGCAGAGCAGAGCAAGGGAGAAACTGGGACAACTGTAACTGAACAACAATAAAATTAAATTAAATATATTAAAAAATAAAAATAAAATCCTTTTAGTAAGTTAATAAACAATGACATTTTTCTCTTTATAAAAATAGTTTATGTTATGGAAATTATGAAAAAAATTTTAATTTTAATGCATTAGATTTCTAAGTTTTTTATTCTAAATATATGTATGTGTTTTTAATTGAAAAATATAAACATTTTTATAATCTACATTTTTGCTATATAAAATTATTCATTTTGTCACTATGTCATCAATACTATATATCAACACTCTTCTTAATCCTTACCAAATTGCTTGAAAATTATGTATCATCTTAATTCTCATTTATTAATTGCTATTGAGATTGATCTTTGCTTTCCTTAAATTTAATGGCCACTTGTATTCTTTTAGATATAAATCATCTTTTGTATGTTTGGCCTATTTTTCTGCTGGACTACTCTTATTTTTTGTTATTGTTGAAAAGATTGTGAATATAAAACATTTCCATAAATATATATATACACACATTATACGCATATATAATATTTTAATGTTTTGCCATTTTATTTTGACTTGGTTCATGGTATTATTTGACAAACAGAATTTTAAATTCTGTTGAATCTATCCATTTTTTCATTTTCAATTTTTTCCTATGTTTTTAAGTATAGAAACTACTTCCCCACATGACCCAATATCCATATTTGTTTACTTCAAGTTGTTTATAATTTAATCCTTATACTTTTATAAGATCAAGCATTTACATGAATAAAAGGCCAACTCTCTAGAGACAGATACATGCTGAGAGGTCTCTACCCATTCCTTCCTTACCCATCACCTTCATTCCCTGCAGGTAACTATTTTTATTCATGTCTTCTTTATCCTTCCAGTGCTTCTTTTTACAAACTTTAAGACAATTTTTTATTTGACCCTTCTAGAATCTGTACAGGGTATTACATTTAAAAATATTTTTTTTTCCAATAAATTTTCTAATTAATAGGGTTAATATAAAACCTTGATTTTTGAACATTTATTTTGAATACATTCATTTTGTTGAATTTCTAATCATTTTTCAGTTGATTGTCTTGAGTTTTCAGATGCATAGTCATATCATCTTTATAATTTATACTGATAACCTCATCCTCTGCTTCTGAATAGTATACACTTATTATTTTAGTTTGTATTTTATTATAATTGAATGCTGTGACTGAGGCTGGGGGAAGAAAATGTAGAAAGTTACACACAGACTCCCACAGTCCTTGGTCTAGAAGTGACACACATCCTTTTTAATTGTGACTTGTCCAAATCAAGTCACATAACCATGCCTGGCATCAGAAGGGCATAGAAATTCATCCTACCCCTTCCCCAAAAGGAAGACAACTTGAAAATAGGGGTGAACAGCACTATATTAGTCTAAAACTACACAGCCCCAGCTCCGTGGCTTACATTAGCCTTAGCAACAGCATTGTCTAGAAATGGCTATTCTGTCTGTTCCCCCTTGGAGCACATTCCTCCCTTCAAACCTACTACCCTTTGCCAGTCCAGAATTGTCCTTATACTCAGCACGTGCCCCATCCGGGATGATACCGTCTGCCAGAAGATTTCCTTCACCGTGGTTGTTTTCACCTGTATCCAGAAATGTCTTGTTTGTACCATTTTAATGTTATACCTTTTTATTTTATTTTATTTGAATTTTAGGAAATGGTGGGCCTACTGAAAAGAACAAATATTTAAATTCTAACATTTAAAGGGAAGAGTTGAGAAAATAAAGTATAGGATTATCGTTTAAATAGCATGACCATATGCTTAGTGAAATAAGCCAGTCGGTGAAAGACAAATACTATATGATCCCACCCATTACAGGACAATAATGAACAAAACAAACAAGCAAAACTGAACCATGAATACAATGAATAGACCTTCAGTGGGCAGAGGGGAGGGGGGAGGAGGAGGCAAAGAAGAGGAGCAGTTTAGTCAAGGAACTAGTGTGGAAGAACCATGGACATGGACAACAAGTGGGATTGACTTTGGTGGGGAACGGAACAAAGGGGAGTAAAAGGGGATGGATGTAATACAACAACAATAAAATTAAATTAAAAAAAAAAAACAATGTTCCTAAAAAAATAAAATAAAATGAATGTCATGACCAACAGGGCCCAGGAAAACCCTTCCCATCACCTTACTACCAATCATAATAAAACCAAGTCTTGGACCAAAGTCTGTTTGCTATACATTTATTAGATAAATATTTATCAACAGCTCATACAACAGGTAAGCTCAGAGAATTCCAGTTTTCTGTCTTTTTAGGTGCTCTCACCACCACCTTGACTGAGGCATTTCCTCTATGCACACCTGACAGCACCCCCAAAACAGGCCTCCAGAGGGCCCATTGTCCGCATCAGACAACTGGAAACACTTCCAGTAAGTGGCTGGAACCAGGACCATTTAGGGGCCACGTCAGGCGCTATCCCTAAGTAAAAGGCTACAGGCTCCACTGGACTCCTCCACCAAGAGGATGTTTGAAAAGAATTTCTATACCGTATTTGGTAATTCTTAGAATCTAAGGATTATTTTTATTTACATGTAATCTCTAAACCTATTAAAGTCAGTCTGGAAGATGAATACAATGGGTTTTCTTAGTTGCTGGGGCTATAACTTGGCAAAGAAAACTTTTCTGTTTCTGTTTAGACCCATAATCCAAGGTGGCAGAGAGAGGTACAGGAAAAGGAAACACAACTAGGCCTTTGCTGGACACACAGTAGAACCAAGGTGTGCTCTGTGCAAAACCTTTCACCCCGGCAGGGACCCCTAGCCTCAGCAGTGGTTCACTACAGGGCCATCTGGGTAGGCCTTGCTCTTCTCCATCTCTGCTCCAGAAAATGACTCAGCTGGGCTTTACAGCAGCTTCTGGTGAGGTGGCCGCAGCCAATTCCTTGGCTGGGGGTCTCAGAAGGGAGCAAGTCCTTCATGCCTGAGCCTGGCCCACCCACTGGCCTCTAGGCCAGGCCAGGCAGGATGAACCCTGCTATTTTTTTTATGAATGTCATCTGGGGTAATCCATTCCTTTGTGTTTGCCATTCAGCCAGAACTGTGGGTGGAGGGGTTTTTCTTCTGTGTGTATGTATGTGTGTTAAACCTAAAAACTAAGCTGTTCAAAGAAAATACTAGTTGTCCTTGGACCTCCACAAAGCACGTTTTCTGAATTAGATGACTTGTCACAGAGAATTAGTCTTAAAACCCTGTGAGCTTAAAAATAGACTAAAAACTATTTCCCAAGCCACACCTCTTTGGAATTTAAAGTGTTTTTATAAGTGGGTATTGTTTTTTGTGGGAGAAAGAGGGAAGGAAAGTAGTTTAGCATAATTAAGCTGATCAAGAAAAAGAAAGGAAATCTTGGGGCAGTGAACATGCAATACAATATACAGATGATGGGTTATAAAACTGAACACCTGAAACCTATTAATTTCATTGGCCAATACCACCCCAGTAAATTCAATAAAAAAAATAAAGAAAGAAAAGGAAAGAAATTAATTATTTCCCATACTACCCCATACTTTATGGTTTAATCATGTTGAAAAAAGGTTTATCCTGGTCACCCAATTCATTCATTCATTCATTCATTCATCTACTCTTGCATTCACAAAAGTGAACTGTCTACCTATCAGGTTCAAGGCATCGTGCTAAGAGAAATTACAGTAGCATTTAAGAGCAAGATACTGATACATATACAAATTAAAGGTAATTATTTGAGCTTCTGAGGTTTTGGACTAATGAAAGCTCAGGAAAAGCGGCATCTACATGACTAACAAACCTGCCAACAAAAGAGATATCATGCAGAGCAATCTCATTAGTCAAGAAACCTCACTGCCTTATATCCATTTAAGGAGAAAGTTAATCACTGGCTTTGGTTAATTGCTTTCCTGACTCTGCAGTACTATCCTTACACAGAAGGCAAGAAAAGGCAAGAAGGAGTTGAAAGAACAATACTTCCAAAATACTCCAGGGAAGAATCAAAACACAGATGTTCCTCTCTGGCGCTCTTGTGACTGGTCAGATCCTCTTGCCCAGATCCCAAAGGAGCTTAGTGGAAGCAAACAGGGTAGCTGTGGATGTTAAAGCATTAATTAACGTTTCTTCTGTACCCAAAGGTCCAAGCCTTACTGAACTGTCTGAACTGAGATAATACCTCTTCAAGAAAGCCTTCTGTGACCTCTTCACCCCCAACTCAGCACACACAACCAGACCAGGCTACACACCCCCTCAGCACTCCCACACACCCATGCTTACCCCTCACAGCTTAGCCCTTAGGACCAGGTTTGTGTGTTTGTGGGTCCCTCTCCCTCTCAGGTCAGGTGGATATACATATACTAGGTCTTCAGCACATAATAAATAACACATAATGCACAGGTTATAACATTTTCAGAGCATGCCTTTCAGGAAAGCTAGAAAAAGAAAATACTCATTGTGTACATTTAAATAATAAAGACTATATTAAAGGCAGTTTACATTTATAAACAGGAAAACACTTAGCATACGGTCGAAGATAAACAATGACGTATCTCACAAGGTATATCTAACCTGCCATGCCTTCCAAATTGCTAAAAGAGAAGTAATTAGCTGAAAGATAACTCTCAACTCCAGCCAGTAAAGATGCAAAGTCCATTTATTTTTAATAGTGAAGAGCATTTCACAACAGGATGTTAACACATATACACATGGAAGGCACCATGATGTGTACTACTGAAATCATAAACCAATTAAAGCTTTAGTTGTTGGAGCTTATCTTCAAACTTTGCAAGATTACTGCCCATAGAATGTGCAAGGTTACAATCAAATAAAATTTAGACAAATTCATCTAAAACATTAATTGGTGTACAGAATTAGTATTCTAATATACATATAGTAATTAGGTATTAGCGATAAGCAACTTATGTAGATTATTATAACAATTAGCACAGCTAAGTTCCACATTCCTTTTCCTGCTCTGGCTTGATAATGAATTCTTCAAGATCTGTAGCGCTGTCCACATCTACAGTGTTTCAGATATTGGGCCAGGCCTACCACACATACATAAGCACAGGCGTGAAAGACACACAATCCTGTGCACCTGGCACTGGCCTTCTCCGTCCTTACTGGGCCATGCTCCCCACACTCCCGCACCTTCAGTCTCCCTCTCACACCCCTCCTCCTGGACAGCCTTCAAGTTAGATGGGCCTGAAAAGTATATGGCTTAGGGGGTTGCAGTTAAGAAATGTAATATAAAATGATAAGTTCAAAATTAAGCAAAAATGAATGTTTCTTTTTTTTTTTTTTAATATTTTATTAATTATTTTAGAGAGAGACAGACATCAATGTATCACCTGCCTCCAGCTACAGGCCTGGCTGGAGACCTGGCTTGCAACCTGGTTATGTGCCCTGGCTGGGAATCAAACCAGGAATGTTTCTTTAAAATGAAAGAACTAGGGCACTGTTTGGTAGGAATACAGACTGATACAGTCACTGTGGAAAACAGTATAGGATTTCCTCAAAAAACTAAGAATGGATCTGCCTTTTGATCCAGTGATTCCACTGCTAGGATCATACCCTTAGAGCCCGGAAACACTGATTCAGAAGAACCTACGTACCACTATGTTCATAGCAGCACTATTTACAATAATAGCAAAGTGCTAGAAACAGCCTAAGTGCCCATCAGTAAATGAATGAATAAAAAAACTGTGGTACATTCACACAACGGAATACTATACAGCAGAAAGAAAAAGCTCCTACCCTTCACAACAGCATGGACGGAACTGGAGAGTATTATGGTTAGAGAAATAAGCCAGGTGGCAAAAGACAAATACCTTATAATCTCACCTATAAGTGGAACCTAATGAGCAAAACCAACAAATGAGCAAAACAGAACTGGAGACATGGAAACAAGGAACAAACCGACAGTGACCAGAGGGGAGTGGGGAGGGGGATAATGGGGGAAAGGAGGGGAATGGTTTAGTCAAGAAACAAGTATAAAGAACCCATGCACATGGACAATAGGGTGGGGATTGACTGTGGGACTGAGGGTTGGAGGAAGGAGGAGGACAGGGGAGAGCAACAGGGGACAAATTGGGACAACTATAATTGAACAATAAAATACAATAATATATACATATTTTTTTAAATGCGAGAAGTCACAACTAAAAAATACTTTAAGTAGAAAATACCACAAACATCGTAAAAACCAGAAAATATAATAATATTTTTTTCCAGAGACTACCCTCTGGATCCATACATTTTAATCTTTGTTCTTCCTCCATTACATATATGCGTCCAATGTCAGAGACCATAGGACACATGTTGTGGTACAACCTACAACCCTACACTTTAATGTTAGGCAATAGAATTACCCATGAAAGCTATTCCAATGCAAGGATGGCTAGCAATGACTTCATTGTACGTAGAGGTGACTGCAAATCACATAAACCTACCCTTCTACTAAGTCCCCTAGTCAGAAACAAAAAATGCCTATAATCACTCTAATTCTCCCACATGACAAGTGTAACTTGATAAGGCAAATTAAGATGGAAAAGTCAGTGGACTTGACTAGTTGTGGTTAGAATACCTCATTTTTATAAATGTCACCAAACATATAACCACATGAACCCATCATAGGGCCCCACTAGGGCCTGGGAAAGAACCCAGATACATAAGAGGCCCTAAAACTCAAGACCCATCAGTTACTTGGTAATCTACCTCTGCCCTGTTCTCACACCACCTCCCATGGAAGCAAACCCCCAAAGTACAAGCTTCAACAGGCCTTGAGACTCAAAGGACTGAGCACCACATCTGAGGGAAGGACAGACAGACTGGCAAGGGAGAGAGGATGAGAGAAGTCATACAGAGGCCCTTCGCCTTCGACTGATAGAGGGAGTGGTTAGAGTTCTGAGGGAAGTCGAGATTATGAACTTAAGCAAGTGGACTCCATCCAGGTCATCAGATAATGATCAGCTATATGTTTTACACATGTTACTGGAATTCATTTTCACTCCAGTCTAAGGGAGAAGGAGAAGCGGGGGAGGGAAAGAAGAAAAAGAAAAAGGAGAAGAAGAAGGTAGAGAAAGAAGAAGAGGAAAGGGAGGGGGAGGGGGAAAGAAGACGAAGATAAAAGGAAGGAGGGAAAGGGAAAGAGAAGGAAATGAATAAAGAAGAAAAGGGGAAGAAAGAAAAAAAGTTTTCTCCACATTATACCTCTTCCCTGGGAAGCAGCAGTGTTTATCTTTGATGTCATAATAAAATTAAAAGCTTTCTTCAGACTATACATTCATCTTCTTAAATTAGAAGGAGTGACAATTCTTTTGGCTCAGCTCAGCAAAATGCAAGTTGTCATGACCTCACTTATTAAAAAAAAGGAAAAAACAAGCTCCCGAGAGATTGATATCATGAGAACAAATGCCCAGGAACCCAGCTATTTGGTTGCCGTCCACATGGCCCAGCGGCCTGTAAGTCTTTCAAGCAGACTTAAACTGGACGTCAATCTGCCGGTCATGTTCAATCTCCAAAATTATTCACACAATAGTTGGGGCTTTCTTTGTGTCTGCTTTGTGTCTTATTAGTCTTTTAACTAACACTCATAATTTTCTTCCAGGCAAAACAGTAAAAACCGAAAACTTGGAAATATCACTTAGCCTGGATTGCACATGGGAAGACTGTTTATGAAAAATTATAATTTTTAAATAGCTGTTTTGAAGTAGCATGTTGAACCTCAGGAAAGTTAGATTCTTTAGGAAGAATGTATTTCATCTGCATCAGAAGCAAAACCCCTCATGCAGGTCCTGGAAACTCCTGCAGAAGCCGGAAGTCACTCCATCCCACATTAGCTGCCTGATCCAGACTCTTGGGGAAGCCACCCAGGAAATATGTCACAACCCACCGCAGTAACCCTCCAATGAGTTACAGTCCTTGCTTTTAAGAAACCTCCCTTATTTTCAGACTATTGAGCCCTCTCCTTTATGAAAATAATGAAATTGACACCTTTACGATCTCAATAAGAAAAAAAAGATACAAAATGAACATGTGTTCTTCTTTTCTTCACGCTAACTTGTACCTTTTTTTTTTTAAGATTTTATTTCATTATTTTTTTTAGAAAGAGGGGAAGGGAGAGAGGCAGAAAGGGAGAGAGACATCAATGTATGGTTGTGTTTCACCTGCCTCCAGCCACAGACCTGACTGGAGACCTGGTTTGCAACCTGGTTATGTGCCCTGGCTGGGGAATCGAACCTGCGATCTTTGGGTTCGTAGGCTGGCGCCTTAACCACTGTGCTACCAGCCAGGGTTTTTTTTTTTTTTTTTTTTTTAATCTCCTTAGTCATCAATGTGGCTCCTGAACATCCCTGAGGTGCTTCTAGGTGCTTTGAGTGTGGACAGAACAACCAAACCTCTGTCTACAAAAGAATTGGTCAGTGCTGGGTCTAGAGGTTATTTCACAGTGCCCAGAAACATAGGAGGCCAGATTGTCTCTAGTTCCATAGAACCTGCTTAAGAATCAAAGTGATCCTTTATCGAATCCTAAACTGGGTCAATCTGAAGTAAAAAACTGCAGTCTCGGGAGGCTGGGACTCAGTGCCCTTGCTGGCAGAAGGACGAGAAGAAGAGAGAATGGTGCAACTTTTCTGGAAAGCACTTCAATCATGTAAATGAAGACCCTTTATAATGTTTCAGTTTTATGACCTATTCTTATTGTCCTTATCCTAAAGAAATCAGAAGAGATTCAAAGTAGACAGAGGAAAAAGGGCTGCGTGAGTCCTGATGTTTGTGGCTCTAATAACAGAAAACAAAAAATTGGCTTAAATAATAAGCACACATACAAAGAAATCTGGAGGTACAATGGCCCTTAGGGTTAAGTGCATTTAGCAGCTCAAAAACATGGTCTAACATAGGGATTCTTTACATCTCTCTGCTCTTTCTTCACCAACGTTGGTCACGTGCTGGGTTTGGCTAGTGGCCAATAGCACCAAACAGCAGTTACCAGCATTCCTGGTCATATCCAAATGGAGACAAGAAAGTCCACATGGCTCTTAAAAGAAAGAAAAGCCCTGGCCAGTGGTTCAGTTGTTTGGAGTGTTATCCTGTATACCAAAAAGTCACAGTTTCCATCCCCAGTCAGGGCACAAGGCTAGGTTGTAGGTTGTTACATGCACTCTGAAGAGTCAGAATGCATATGGCATATGAGAGGCAACCCATCAATGTTTCTCTCTCACATTCATGTTTCTCTCTCCCCTCCTCTCTCTCTCAAATCGGTAAACATATCCTCTGGTGAGAAGTTTTTAAAAATTAAGAACGGATTTTCCCACAAGTTTATAGCAAACCTCTCACTGGCCAGAATTGGGTCACATTCTAATTCAAAATCAGCCCCTGGCTGGAAAGCAGGGGGTAATGATAGAGAAGGTAGTTACCCTTAAACCAACAGTCCTACCTTTTCCCACAGAGGTCAATCCCAGACTGCAATGCTTCAGTTCTGTAGGGAGGAGGGCACTGTTTAAGAGGCAATCACCCTATACACTCCAAAAGTCTGTGGTAATGTCCCTCTGGTTCAGACCCTGGGGGAAGCTGAACTAAAAACAACTTTGAACCATGATCTAGGGAAAGAGGGAATGAATGTATGATAACTTCATTTCAGAGAGGCTGCAATTTGGGTCTATTCTAAAATAGGACGATTTTTGGTTGCTCCTCACATCTAAGAAATTTTCTACCACTGAACATTTCCAACATGTTTTAAAATCCCTACATACAATCACAGCCCACCTTACTGTTCTATTTTTCTCAATTATCTTTCTCTCCTTAATCACATGCAATTTTAAAAAAGATTTTATTTATTATTTTTCAGAGAGAGGGGAAGGGAGAGAGGAAGAGAGGGAGAGAAACATCAATGTATGGTTGCCTTTCACCTGCCTCCAGCTACGGACCTGGCTGGAGACCTGGTTGGTTATGTGCCCTGGCTGGGAATCGAACCAGTGACTCTTGGGTTTGCAGGCCGGCATCTTATCCACTGTGCCACCAGCCAGAGCTCACATTTTAAACCAGTTGTTACTGACAGTCCTTTCCTCCCATGTACAGGCAATGCTCTTAGTTCAATCCCACATTCAGTTAGGGGAACTCAGAAAAAAGAAATCCTACAGTGAAATGCCATATGCCTTACAATTTTATTTTAAATAGGTAATCCTCAAAGATGGCAGCTTGGCAAAGAGAGCATTTAACCCTCTCTCCCTAGAAGGCCCATCACTTGAGACCATGTCAGATTATTGGCCTGAAATCCCAGTACTTGCAGGTTAAGGATGTGCATGCATGTGCACATGTACGCGTACACACACACGTACACACACGTACACATGCACACACACGTGCACACACACACATACACACACGCACACACAGGAACAACATCTCTAGCATAGAAGGTGTAGGCTTTCTTTCCCTTTTTCCCATTCCTGCTTCTCCCAAAGCTGTCAGGAGTAAATATTTAGGTTTCTGCGGAATACTTTCAGTACACATTGACCAGCAGCAATACGGGAGAGTTCCTAGCAGCTACCCATTCACCCCCTCCTCCATGATCCTCAACCTACAGGTGCTGGGATTTCAGATTGGGGGATCACGGCTTGGGGAAGGTCTATGTGTCTAACCCCTGTAACTGTCAGCTTTCTCTGACAAGAAAACTCTCTCTTGCCACCATATAGGTCACCTTCCTATTCGTAAAGCATGTGGAAAGTTAAAATGTTTCTCCTTGTTTTGTTGAAAGAAGTTAAGTTCCAAGAAAACTCTAGAGGAATCCCTACAGTCAGTCATGAAAGTGGCTGTCCTGAAGGGTTAGGCCATGAGTTTCTAATCCATCCATAGGGCCAAGGCAACGGAGATGATCATTTTACAAAAGAAGAAACATGTTCTGCTTTTGTCGACCTCAAGCCCTCAGCTAGCCTGTGTAAAATTAGCAAGTGTGCAAAGGAGCAGGGGGGCCGTAAACCAGCCATTCTTCGGAGAACTGTTCCTAACTCAGTGCCTAGTATCGTGATAAATTAGTAGCAAGTGACCAAAAAAAATCACCCTTCAAGGAGCAAGCAGGATGCTAAGGAAAGAGAGGGAAGGGGAGGGGCATGTATGGCTGCTGACTGTGGAATCTCAGATCTGTTTGGATGAGTCATTACCTATGACTTGCACAGCAGGAATCTGATTTGACTAATCATCTGATAGAGACTTTTATTTTTGTCTTTCAAGATGTGAAATCTCCCTGTCAGGTTTAGTTATTACTTAAGCAACAAACAAACATGTATCTTAGAAACACACTTGTCATCTTCTAAAGGTACTTGATGTGTATTGAGTAACTGGAAAACATGCCATGATACACACACACACACACACACACACACATACATGCACACACATGCACCTTATCACCCAACACTCCCACACACAAAAAAGTGCAACTGCTCTTTGATGAATGCAAACTTGTGGGCATTTCCAGCAATTAGGAGTCATGCCAGGTGTGAGTGCGGAGAAGGGAGGTGAACCCCAGGGCTTTCCCAGCCTGTGGCTAATATCCTCACTTGATGAAGTGACTACCTGTGCCCTGTGTCTCAGGAAGAGGGACCATAGCCGGGGACCACAGCTGGAAAGTGTGGCTGCTGGTCATCCCAGCCCAGAGAGATGAATGGAATTCCAGGCAGCTGGAGTCATGCTGGCTTGGGACAGTGGCTTGGAGACCAGACTTCCAATGACAGAAGCATTAAGTGGCAGCGCTCATGGCAATGGTGCACCCACAGAAATGTAACCCACACCTCGGTTTCAGGATCCAAAAAATGAAAAGAACGTTTAGGGAGGAAAAGGAGGAAATAAAATAATAGGCAGAAGGTAATTTATTACTCTCTCAGTCTGTTCTGTAAATAGTTTAAGACCCTGGAGCCAGATGGTTCTGCAAATCCTCCAACCAGGAGTCACGTTAAGAAGCACGAGTGGGCACAATAACTGTTTTTCAAGACACAATTTCAATTCTGGCTTGAGGGAACTAGATACAAGTAACTCCTTAACATTCCTGACTAGAAAGATGTACTCTCGGGTCCCCTTGATCAGAATACACATGTCGCCCCCAAGCGGCAAGCCGTGGAAGCGCTGCAGCAATTGGGAGAAGCGACTTTCTCAAAGGCTGGAACTGCAGGCGCAGCAGAAAATGTACCTCCAACAAGGCAATGAGAACTCGAGCCCTGCGCGCCGCAGAGCCAGCCGGTGCGACACCACACTCGCCTCCTCTAGGGGGTCAGGCGGAGGGCAGGCGAGCACAGAGGGCTTCTCGAAGCCGGGAGCAAGGGTCGATGGGTGGATGAGGGGCCATCATCACCCAGCCATTCGAAGAGACGGGTTTGTCTTCAAGTCCCCGAAGGGTCTTAAGTGAGTGACCATCACTGGTCGGGATGCTCACACCGAACACTTAGGGCCCTCGTGGCGCAAGAGCCAAACTGCTGAGCCCGTGCACTAAGGCTGCGTGGGCGGGCGCTCTTTCTGAGAAGTTACATGGCTCTTCAAACCCACCTCCGCCCTCCCGCTACACTTTCTTTCTGGAAAGCTGTGCGCGGAGCGGCGGGGGGCGGGGGGAGGAGCCCAGGCTGCCCCCACTCCCGCTTCCTGCCCGGCCGCCTCCCATTGGCCAGAGGAATGTGAGCGCCCCTTTAAAGGCGCGCGGCTCCGCTGCCTCGCCAGCCACTGCAGCCGAGCCGGCCTTCGGCTCCGAGTCCTGCGAGCTCTCCCGGCGCACCGTCCGGCTCCGACCACCGCCCGCCCGCCTGCTCACCCGCCGCGCTCTCTAGGACTTGGCGCCCGTCGCTACTTCCCCGCCGCCGCCGCTCCGGGCCACTGCGCCCGTGTACACACAGGTAAAGGGTCTCCTGGCGGTCCACTTGGGGCAACGAGGCTCCAGCCCCTCGGGGACCTCGGACCCCACCTTGTCCCTCCCATCTGCTAGGGGTGGGGGGTCTCTTCTCGCGGAAGAGCTCCAGAGCCCCTCTTCTCCAGCTTTGGGGTTCACAAACCACTCCTCGGGGAACCCCAAGATTTTCTTCTAATCACTAAGCCTCCCCTAAGTCTTTCTCAGTCTTCCAGGAGCCCACTTCTCCGTGCCCTCCTGGTCCTGCTGTTTACGCTCAGCTTCCCAAGGAAAACCCCCAGATTGTTGGTCTTGAATCCCCCACTCTAAAACCACCAACTCCTGCCTGCAACTCTCACTTTCTTCCTGATGCCCGCCCCAACATAGATTCTGTTCTCCCTCGTTCCAGTAAATGTGGGGCCAAGCGGGATCCCCAGGGACCTGGCCCCATGCCCGGCCCCCAGTTTTTGCCCACTCTCCTTGCCTGACCCACTCTTACCTGGGGCTCTGCTTCCTGCTACAGGCTCCCTGCTGGGCACAAGCAGCTCCACCATGGGACTAGCCTGGGGACTCAGTATCCTGTTCCTGTGCCATGTTTGTGGCTCCAGCCGCATTCCAGGTGAGTCGGGACAATATCTTCGAGGGGGGAGGGAAGATGAGGTGCCCTGGTTACCCCAGGTGTGCCTCCCTCCCAGCTGTTTTTCCCTGAGCCCTGACTGGACATCAGGTTGCAGGTTTTGTAACCATGGTGTTTATCCGTTAGTTCAGTAGTTTTCACCCTGTCTTTCTGTCCCACCCCTCAGAGCTGGGTCTCCCTTCCCCTGGTCCCTGCCTAGAAAGCTCACAGTGTGTCTTGCTCCCGTCTTGACAGAGTCTGGGGGAGACAACAGCGTGTTCGACATCTTTGAACTCACGGGGGCTGCCCGCAAGGGGTCTGGGCGCCGACTGGTGAAGGGTCCTGACCCGTCCAGCCCAGCCTTCCGCATCGAGGATGCCAACCTGATCCCCCCTGTGCCTGATGACAAGTTCCAAGACCTAGTGGATGCTGTGCGGGCAGAGAAAGGTTTCCTCCTGCTGGCCTCCCTGAGACAGATGAAGAAGACCCGAGGCACGCTGCTGGCAGTGGAGCACAAAGACCACTCTGGCCAGGTCTTCAGCGTGGTCTCCAATGGCAAAGCAGGCACCCTGGACCTGAGCCTGACCGTGCAGGGCAAGCAGCATGTGGTGTCGGTGGAAGAAGCACTCCTGGCCACTGGCCAGTGGAAGACCATCACCCTGTTTGTGCAGGAGGACAGGGCCCAGCTGTACATCGACTGTGAGAAGATGGAGAATGCTGAGCTAGATGTCCCCATCCAAAGCATCTTCACCAGGGACCTGGCCAGTGTCGCCAGACTCCGTGTCGCCAAAGGGGGAGTCAATGACAACTTCCAGGTGAGACCTCTTCTCTGATTCCTTCCTGGTCTGTGGGATTGACTGCTAGCCAGCTGATCTGTCAGGAGGGCTGGAACAATAGAGGCAGGTAATCCAGTAGAGGAAATACTGCCTGTGGATTAAGCAGTGGTTCCTGAACTTCAGGGAGCATCAGAATCACCTGGAAGCCTTGTTAAAACACACACTGCTGCACCCAACCCCTTTCAGACTCAGTAGGTCTAGTCCAGAGCCTGATAATTTGCATTTCTAACAAGTTCCAGGCGAGGTTAATGCTGGGGAAAGGACTCTGAGGACCACACTCTGAAACTCACTAAAGGAAACAAACGGTTTTTCCTATAACATCCTTTTCAAGCCTTAGGTACTTCTTCATACTCTCCTCAAGAAAATAACTTACTTCAAATGCATTCAACCAACTGTAATATTGCTTGAACTATTAACATTGAATACTTTGTTCGAGCAGAATAAATACCACTTTGCTATTTGATCCCCCTTGGGGACGTAGCAGGTCTCAAATAAAAGGTTGAAGTTGTGGTGATATGCTACTGCAGCTTCTTCCTTGATTAAACTTCTAGGTCTTTGCAACTGTGGCTTTGAAACTCCCACATTTAACTCTTTGACACTGAAGAGTGTCATTACATCCCCCAGCGTAATATCAGGTTCCATTTCCTGTGTTCCCACGTAGGCTGATAACCGAATTCTTTGCAAAACACTGACGACTTGGCAGAAGACACAATTAAGATTTTGAAGTTGTTTGGCGTTTTATGTTGGTGTGTTATGTTGATATAATGATCTTAAAAGAGAGCTCTTTCAAACTTAGAATATCTATTGTGTGCTTTTCCTAGCATAAATAGTCTCCCCTTCCCCCGGACCTCCCCCCCACCCCCACCCCCCACCACCCAGTCTGCAAGTAATGTGTGTTCTCTGCCCACAGGGGGTGCTGCAGAATGTGAGGTTTGTGTTTGGGACCACACCGGAAGACATCCTCAGAAACAAAGGCTGCTCCAGCTGTGAGTACCCTTCTATTTTTAGGGTACATTCGGAAACTGGGGAAATTCCACCTAAAACAAGCTGGGAAACTTAAGCAATGTTGGTTGTGTATGAATGACCCTGGGTAACGCAGGTTAAGAGGTATACCAAAGGGACTCAAAGGCTATTCCACACAAACACACATCCTTCCACCTGCATCCCTCACCCTAAATGAAATGTCTTTCACAACTAGGAACGCTAGGGGCTGGCTGGTGAACCAGAGCATCTCCTGTGACTTTTCTCATTGCGTGTGTTTGCTTCTTGGCAGCTACCAACGCCCTTCTTACCCTTGACAACAATGTGGTGAATGGTTCCAGCCCTGCCATCCGCACTAACTACATTGGCCATAAGACAAAGGATCTGCAAGCCATCTGTGGCATCTCCTGTGACGAGCTGTCCAGCATGGTCCTGGAGCTCAGGGGACTGCGCACCATCGTGACCACACTGCAGGACAGCATCCGCAAAGTGGTCAGTGGCCTCCCCTCCCACCCCCTAGCATGAGCCTCTGAAGGTTCAGTATGATCCAGACTGGCTGACAAATGAACTCTTTCCCCCTTTTAGACTGAAGAGAACAAAGAGTTGGCCAATGAGCTGAGGAGGCCCCCACTCTGCTACCACAATGGAGTTCAGTACAGGAACAATGAGGAATGGACTGTTGATAGCTGCACTGAGTGTCGCTGTCAGGTAAGGGATCTTTACAAACTGAAATACAAATTAATGGCATGTGTTTGAAGCCACAGTCTCTGGGGAAATACCCAGTTGGCCACACAAGCTCTTTTTATATTCTATGGCCTGATACCAAAGTATGCGTGCGCGTGTTTTTAAGATGCAATTATGACATCTATAAAGTCTATTTAAACTCTCAGATTTTTCAAAGTCTTAATTATACCCCAGGCTATGTGTCAAAAAGAGCAAATCTAAGATATCTGGATAACCTACCTGCCTTATTTCAAAGACTAAGTATTAAATGTCGGGTAAATAACACCTGGTTGGAACTTCCCCCCAACGCTGATTTGTATCCAGCCAATGACAAGGAGCTTCTTTTAATACAGCACAGACTGTTCACATAACTCAGCCTGACATTGTTAGGATGTAACTGCCAGCTTAGCTCAGGTGGCATGTCCTACGGTGCATGTGTCACTCCAGCTCGCCCTGTGCCAGCAGCAGGGAGTTGGGGAGCTTATCTGGCTCATTAAGCAAAGTCTAGCTTAAATACAAATCATGGATTGCTGGGTGTATTTTTGGAGCCATCCTCGCTTAAATTCCTATTCCAGGTCTGTATGTGAGGAAAAGATACACTCGTTGATCTTCTTTCCCCAAAGAGATAATAATTTTTTAATTTAAAAAGTACCAGCAGAGTTTCGCTGAGTTCAATTTCAGATACCGATGAATAGAGGTGGCCCATGATATTAGGTGATTCCCTTTGGATAAATTCTTCATCACACCCTCGACTAAGGAGTGATGAAGAGCTCCCTGTGGACTGGACTGACAAGTAACTAGCACTAGGACTGTGTCTCCAATACTGGTGGCTTCAGAGAAAACAGACCTTCTATTCAGATCTTGCCAGTGGAGCATTTATAGCTCTGACCATTCATCTTATAACTGAAATGTTAAAACAGTATGTAAACTTATGCTTGCAATATGTTTAGCAACTCATTTCTTCTTCCCTCTTGCCCTGCAGAACTCGGTTACCATCTGCAAAAAGGTGTCCTGCCCCATTATGCCCTGCTCCAACGCCACAGTCCCTGATGGGGAATGCTGCCCACGGTGTTGGCGTAAGTTCCCAATGCTGCGTAGCTGTTCTTTGGTGACTAGGTCAATTCTCCATAAACTCTGGGGAGCTCAACCACCACCATTCCCATTGCATGTGTTCATTCACTTTTTCCCTGCAGCATCTGGGTAACTGGTGGCTTGTTTGTTTGCTGTACAAAGCCAAAAACTCCATTTACAACTGAATCTTAATTAACCTTCTGGATTATGGTATAGGCAGTAATAACCTTAGTATAGCTTACTGATCCTGGTTCTATGCCTTGAGGAAAAGCGATGAATTTGTTGCAGCAATAACTTAAGCTGACTGCTTCTAGAATTTAACCTTATGGCTTAGAGTTAAGGAAAATCTGCTCAGCAGAAAAATGGGTGGGCTATCATGTGAGCATGAGATTTTATTGGGCTTAAACTTCTACCCAATTTACCTGCAGGAGTAGGAGACCTAAGATGGTAACAGCTGTTTGAGAGTTAGGGCACTAAAAGAAATAAGGCAATAAGACACTATATTGTACCATAGCATCCTAGCCCTGGTCTCGTTGCCAGTATAAACTATTCACTGTGCTGAGACAATATTGAATGACAGTAGGCAGAAGTCATGAAAATGAGTCAGCACAACTAAAATGAGAAATGAAACAAGAATGTCTCACTCACCCTGCACACACCCCTACACCGACACCTACCAGTCACAGCTCAGAATAACCAGTCCCATGCAGCGATCATGTTCATGATGCTGGCACTGTGATAATCATTTGTAGGTCTAGTTCTGTTCAGTATTCACATTAGGTGTGTGTTAAAGAGAACAAAGCTGGCTGGAGACTAGTGGAGTTCTGAAGTTGAATTGGGATTGCTAGGAAAACTTCCAGCTGATGGAAAGAGGAAAGTTCTCTATCTTGTGTGTGGTACGGCTAGGTGTGATTGTAGTCATGGTACCTGGGTGGATGGTGAACAAATACATTCTCCTCTTGGAAAATAGGCACAGAGAAGGCCCCAAATGCTAAAGTGAGAGAAGCAGCATGCTGATTAGCCTCAGGACTGAGTTGAAGCCCAGAGCCAATAGCAGCTGAGCTGCCCAGAGGCTCACCTGCCAAACATGTGGTCTGTGGCTCCCCTAAAACTCAGAACAGACTCCTAGAAGCTGCCTAAAACTGGTATCTTGGAAGCCTGAGACTGGAAATGCCTACCAGGAGATCTTAAAAGTCAGGAAAGGGAAACTCGTTTGAAATGCCAAGAGGAGAAAGGAAGCAGAGGTGAACTGAACACACGTGGGGCAAAGGCTGAGCCAGGCCGACCCAGGCACAGCTCTCCATGACCTCGGTGCAGCACCCGCAGGGGCCTGGGGTAAACCCCTGGCCGTTGGCCTTAGAAACCTTGCTTTTCAACCTTTGGCAAGAAAGTCCTGAACAGAGCAGTCGAAAGAGGAGTCCTCATGGTCACACATTAAACGAACCTGTTTCCTCTGCAGCCAGCGACTCTGCGGACGATGGCTGGTCCCCGTGGTCTGAGTGGACCTCCTGCTCTGCCACGTGTGGCAACGGGATCCAGCAGCGTGGTCGCTCCTGTGACAGCCTCAACAGCCGATGCGAGGGCTCCTCGGTGCAGACTCGGACCTGCCACCTTCAGGAGTGTGATAAGAGATGTAAGCATCTGGGCCACCTGGGGACATGGAAAATTGACCTGTCCTTGTCCTCACCACGAGCAACTCTGAAGCCCAAGTTCTAGGCTCTCCAGATCTGAAACCTAGTTCTACCATCTACCTGTACACCCTTGAGCACCCTTTTCCCTCTCTGAGACTCTCTTCATCTGCACCCTGGGGGTAATAATAGTTTGGTAGCGTTATTGTGAGGAATTTAGGTAATGCATTTAAAGCGGTTAGCACAGAGGTCAGCTCATGTGAGCACCCAGTAACCATTGGCTTTTTACTTCAGTCAAACAGGATGGCGGCTGGAGCCACTGGTCCCCGTGGTCCTCTTGTTCTGTGACATGTGGTGATGGTGTGATCACCAGGATCCGGCTCTGCAACTCCCCCAGCCCCCAGATGAATGGGAAACCATGTGACGGCGAAGCTCGGGAGACCAAAGCATGCCAGAAAGATGCCTGCCCTGGTGAGTGCCAGCACACAGCCGGCCAAGGGACAGCCCAGGCAGCTGTGCCCCGCTGATCGCCAGGCATCTGACCTCTCTGCTCAGTGGATCATGGGGGGGGGAAGGTTACTTTCTAGAAAAACAAGCAAAGTCCTACATACTCAGCAGCTTCTTTTAATGAAAAACAGAAGGAAACCCATTTCAAACTCTCCCTCTTCCCAAGCATTCTTAATGGATAAGGGTAGCAGCAATTTCCTGAACAAACTGAGGAGAGTCTTCTGGGACAGGCAGTGTTTGAAATGGACCTTAACTTCTGCATGTGGTTTGCTTTCTTATAGTCAATGGAGGCTGGGGTCCCTGGTCACCATGGGACATCTGTTCTGTCACCTGTGGAGGAGGGGTACAGCAACGGAGCCGGCTCTGCAACAACCCCACCCCCCAGTATGGAGGCAAGGACTGCGTTGGTGAAACGATGGAAAACCAGATCTGCAACAAGCAGGACTGCCCCGTTGGTGAGCCATGCAGCCCCGGCTTTCTTCTAACCGAATGCCATAGTCGGCATTCAAGGGCAGTCTGGCTTTGAACAGTGCCCAGTGGTTGGATTACCCTCAAGTGCCAGATGGACAGCATAATCCCTAGTTATCAGTTACAGTCCCTACAATATTTTACACTATTGTATTTTAAGGGGCCAGTAGAGCAGTTAACAGCAGCTTAGACCAACCATTTCTCTGCCTCTCTCATCTCAGATGGATGCCTGTCCAACCCCTGCTTTGCTGGCACCAAGTGTACTAGCTACCCTGATGGCAGCTGGAAGTGTGGTGCTTGTCCCCCTGGCTACAGCGGAGATGGCATCCACTGCAAAGACGTTGATGAGGTGAGAAACCGATGGCTCAGAGTTATCTCCTCTAGGAAGGCAGTTAAGCAGTGTTCCTCGTTTCCTGTGGCAGTATTTCCTACATAGTAAGCAAATTGTTACTTCGCCCGTAGTGCAAACTCGTGCCTGACGCCTGCTTCAGCTACAATGGTGAGCACAGATGCCAGAACACGGACCCCGGCTACAACTGCCTGCCCTGCCCACCGCGCTTCACTGGCCCGCAGCCCTTCGGCCAGGGCGTGGAGCATGCCTCCGCCCACAAGCAGGTACAGGGGACCAGCCTGGCAGGCCAGCATGAAGGAGGGGTGTCTTGGACCAAAACACCAGGACAGGGAGGAATGTCATTTCTCCCTCTTTCCAAAAAAACAAGGGAGGGGGTGAATGCAAAATCCGGCTTTTAGAATCATGACTAGAAGATCCATTGTAAATCCAGCAGCAGCAGAAGGGTCCCTCACGTTTGACAGGGCTTCTCTAGAGTAAGTGGCAGGCCGATGGAGCTGTAAGTCTGGGGCAGGAGAAACACATGCGATGCGATGGTAACCTGTAACCTGGGCATCTACAGGGGAGATGGGGAAGGACAGCAGTAACCCCCACTCTTCCCCATGAGCCTCTGCCTGGGGAGGACAGGGGTCTGGGTTCTTCTTGCTTCTGCGGTATCTAGAGACTCTTGACAGCTCTGCATTAACCTCCGAATGTCGTCCCCTCAGGTGTGCAAACCCCGCAACCCATGCACAGATGGGACGCATGACTGCAACAAAAACGCCAAGTGCAACTACCTGGGCCATCACAGCGACCCCATGTACCGCTGCGAGTGCAAGCCTGGCTACGCCGGCAATGGCATCATCTGCGAGGAGGACAGCGACCTGGACGGCTGGCCCAACGAGGACTTGGTGTGTGTGGCCAACGCAACCTACCACTGCAAAAAGGTAAGGCCAGCTCCCCTCAAAAGCCCCCGGAGAGAAGGCACATCAAAACTACAGGCTAGGAAATTTTAAATGCTTAAAAGTTTGAAAAGGAAAGACTAGGCCACCCGAGGGCAGAGCGGCACTAATTCTTAATAATAATACAGTCATGTTCTTGGTACCAGGTGCTTTAACAGGACCTTTGGCACTTGTGTCCCATAGTCCATTACTTTGTCCCCCTCAAAATGTTCAATTTTCTACTAAATACCAGTAGACTATGGCTCGTGTTTCCAGTATACATAAAGCCTAAAGCATTTATACAAAGTTTATTACATAACAACACGTATATGCCCCAAGAAAATATTAAAGTTTCTGTCTTCCCGTAAGAAATACATGTTAGGGAGCAGCAGTCGGTTCCTTTCGTGCATGAGCCGCGCAAAGGGTGTGCGCACCGCAGCTGTAACGTGTGTCTTCTCCCTCCAGGATAACTGCCCCAACCTGCCCAACTCGGGACAGGAAGACTACGACAAGGATGGGATCGGTGACGCCTGCGATGATGATGACGACAATGATAAAATTCCAGACGACAGGGTAAAAACACATTCCTCTTTCATCTCCTCTAGTCAGTAATAGCCTGGAGAACTGTAGGACGCAGAGTTATAGGGGAAAATACACCAAACTGATGGATAGAGTAATTCGAAATTATGCATTATGTTTCAGTAGTTTGAGGACATAGATGATGTCAAGAGAATTTTTAAATGAAGGCTTTGTTTTTCATCCCAACCTTCCCTCCTCCGTTTTGAGCAAGATACTGCATATATAAACAAATGACACTACTCTCACCAGAATCATCTCAAATGTCTTATCTGAATTAAGTAAAGTTTACTTGGGGCACAGTGACAACTGAGATGAGCTTATATTTACATCTCCCTGACTTATAACCAACAGAATGTCCCTTATATAAAGAAATGACACTTTGACCCCCAGATTCATTCATTATGACCCGGCTTAATTTTCACTTGCGCAGCGATCATTTTACACCAAGTGCTCAATTAGTATATCCACCAGGCAGAAAATAACCGGGGCCAATTTTTGCATTTTTTCAGGTATAATACATACGGTTTACGCTTTGAGCTGGTTTCACAATATTGTAAAATGTCCCATTTCTTCTCTTTACAGGACAATTGTCCGTTCCATTACAACCCCGCCCAGTACGACTATGACAGAGATGATGTGGGAGACCGCTGTGATAACTGCCCCTACAATCACAACCCAGACCAGGCTGACACGGACAACAACGGGGAAGGAGACGCCTGCGCGGTAGACATTGATGGGGATGGTAAGGCGCTCCCTGACTCCAGAGGTGGTCATGACCACCCTTGGCTCTGAAATGATTTTTCTCTAGCCCTGGCTATTGAGTATGTCATTTGGTGGAAACAACCAAAGCTGGAGATTGCAGCTCTTGTTTTGTCCCGGTTTTCTGCAGGTATTCTCAATGAGCGAGACAACTGCCAGTATGTCTATAATGTGGACCAGAGAGACACCGACATGGATGGGGTTGGAGATCAGTGTGACAACTGCCCTCTGGAACATAATCCAGATCAGGTAAGTGGGATTCTTTCACAATCTTTCATCAGAGTGATGGAATATCCCTTTCTAGGCCTCTAAAATTAGAGTGCAGACACTTTCATTACCACGGCTCACCACGGTCTCATAGCCAGTTATTGTGTTTTTATATAAACAGTTTGTCTGGTGTGGTCTCCTGCAGAGTCCCATAGATCTTTAGAGGGACAGTGTGCAACTTCAGTCTTGTCTTGTACAAGAAGGTCTAATTGATCCCTGGTTCAGCATGATGAACCATCAAGATAAATTATACAAAGTAGAAATCTGACCGACAACTCTAGTAATATTAATCATATTTAAGACTTAAGAGATGAGAGGAAATATCCTTAAGCAAAATAACCATTTTCATGTCTAATGATATACTCTGGTTGGAAGAAAATCATTAAACTAAAAATGCCCCAAACTGGAGAAATCCCTGTCATACTTCAAAAGCATTCGGCATTGCAAAAATATAGCATTCTCTTACAAACAGACATTAGCCAGAACAGGTTTCAGGTCTGAAAATATTTCTTTTCTTGTACAATTATTCATCATTAAATTTCTAGAAACAAAAGTTAAGGATTTCTTTTCTAAAATGCATTATTCTAAAAATTTAGAAACCAGTTTTTTAAAAAAACAGAATATTTTTATAAGATTCAAGATAGGAGAAATCAAGCTTTTTCCTTCTAATATTTGCTCTTAGGATGTCTTATAAAACAAAAGGCGCCCTGGCTGGTAGCACAGTGGATAAGGTGCCGGCCTGTGAACCCAAAGGTCGCAGGTTTGATTCCCCAGCCAGGGCACATAACCAGGTTGCAGACACGGTCTCCAGTCAGGTCTGTGGCTGGAGGCAGGTGAAGGGCAACCATACATTGATGTCTCTCTCCCTCTCTGCCTCTCTTCCTTCCCCTCCTTCTAAAAATAATGAAATAAAATATTTAAAAAAGACAAAAAAACAAAAAACAAAAGGCAAGTGATTCAAGTTTTGGGTCCATCATGGAATAGTGAATAATTTGAGATAGCTTCGCTAACCAAATGGCTTTGAGATGGGATCTTACCATAAATTAAACTATTTCAGTATCATTTAACTTCCATGGATGATTTTTGGTTCCTCAGACTTTGATCAAATCTGTAATAAAATTCAAGAATCATATAAAAACCATGCAAGCAAAGAACATAAATAGTGGCAAGAAAAAGCCCATCTTGTATATAAATTTTAAGTATCCCATGCACACTGGTTAACGTACAAGGACTAAAATCTACCATCTGAATTACCCAGTATGTGCGTGCACACACACACAAAAGTGCCATGTTTTCATGACTTAATGACCTACAGTAGATGTAGATATGTCAACAAATTTACAACTGAAACCCTTCAGTTGGAAAATAACAAAATGTACCCAAAGAATTTAACATTAAGCTAGAAGCAGTTAACATTGCATTTCACCCTTAGTGATTAAATGCTTTCTATTTCATTTTATTTAGCATGCTTTATATTAAAAAAAAAAAAACAACTCTTAACTATCCCTTTTCAAAGTTTCATGTGAAAACAAGGATCAAGGACAAAAAATTAAAACTTACTAATATTTACTGTCTTTTGGCAGTGGCATAAAGACATAAAGCTCCCTTGGCCACATCGAACATTAGAAAATCTTCCGTAAGTTATAATTAACATTAATAATTTATACCTCAATTTATCCTCCATTCCTCTGTCCTTCAGCTTGACTCTGACTCAGACCGCATTGGAGATACCTGTGACAACAATCAGGATATTGATGAAGATGGCCACCAGAACAACCTGGACAACTGTCCCTATGTGCCCAATGCCAACCAGGCTGACCATGACAAAGATGGCAAGGGAGATGCCTGTGACCATGATGATGATAATGACGGCATTCCTGATGACAGGGACAACTGCAGACTGGTGCCCAATCCTGACCAGAAGGACTCTGATGGTGAGTAAGCAGAACCACTTTTGTTTTTAGGAGAGTAACTGAAACTGTGGCTCTCTAGATTGAGGAAACAATACCAAAGCTGAATGCGCTAAAGAGGATAAAGAGACCAGATGCCATCTCTGACAAGATAGTGAATTTCTGACACCAGTAATAAAAGTACTTCAGAACTTCACTGAACTCTTGCCTTTTTGCCCTTAGGTGATGGTCGAGGTGATGCTTGCAAAGATGATTTTGACCATGACAATGTGCCAGACATCGATGACATCTGTCCTGAAAATGTTGATATCAGTGAGACCGATTTCCGTCGATTCCAGATGATTCCTCTAGATCCCAAAGGGACATCCCAAAATGACCCTAACTGGGTGGTACGCCATCAGGGTAAAGAACTCGTCCAGACTGTCAACTGTGATCCTGGACTTGCTGTAGGTAAGTAGTGAGTTCTTGGAACAAAAGTCTAATTCACACATAGGAAGGAAACGGATATCAAAACCCAGCAGTTGCACATGTCCCTGTGGGTACTAAGGATGTCTGGGAATGTAATGGGGACCTTCTGAAAGCAGCAGTTTTTAATTCAGGTCTGGCCTTATCTTCCAGGTTATGACGAGTTTAATGCCGTGGACTTCAGTGGCACCTTCTTCATCAACACCGAAAGGGATGATGACTATGCCGGGTTTGTGTTTGGCTACCAGTCCAGCAGCCGTTTCTATGTTGTGATGTGGAAGCAGATCACCCAGTCCTATTGGGACACCAACCCCACAAGGGCCCAGGGATACTCAGGCCTTTCTGTGAAAGTTGTGAACTCCACCACGGGGCCTGGCGAGCACCTGCGGAATGCCCTGTGGCACACGGGAAACACCTCTGGCCAGGTAGGAACAGCACCTGTAGACGGAATGAGTGGGTGGGTGCTTGAGGAGCACTAGGGATACTGCACTGCGACCAAGACTCAGACATCATGTTCCCAGCATCACCAACTGCAGCATTAAGCTCTGCTTTGCAAACCACATTGTGTCTGAGACGGGAGCTCACCATAACTAGAGTTACTCTTCAAACCTAAAGGCAGTTTATGCCTCTCCAAACAGGCTCCTTCACGACATCCTACATTCAAGGGCACACAACAAATGAAAGAGGGAGGAGGCCATAGAAAAAGTCCTGCATTTCAGCTCTCTAACTTAGGTCAACTTGATACCTTTCTCAAGCACTGTTTTATATAGAATGAAATACAAATCTCATCATGGAGCTGTTTCAACCTTTTCTTTTCCTTCAGGTACGCACCCTCTGGCATGACCCTCGTCACATAGGCTGGAAAGATTTCACTGCCTACAGATGGCGTCTCAGCCACAGGCCAAAGACTGGTTTCATTCGGTAAGGTTGCACTGATTAAATTTCACTGACAGTCACAAAGATGGGCAAGAAGGAAGAGGCCAAAACATAGGGGTGTCCCTAATAAGATTTTCTTTTTTCCTGCAGAGTGGTGATGTATGAAGGGAAGAAAATCATGGCAGACTCAGGACCTATCTATGACAAAACCTATGCTGGCGGTAGGCTAGGGCTGTTTGTCTTCTCGCAAGAAATGGTGTTCTTCTCCGACCTGAAATACGAATGCAGAGGTAGGAGCAACATTGCAGTGCATGTATGGTTGACATCTCTAATTCAGACTAATATCAAGAATGTCAGTTAGGGGAGAGTCTAATTTAAAGATTATGTTACAAAGTTGTATTTTCCTGTTGAAGACACAATGACAAAAATTAAGTACGGCCTATCAACTGTGGGTCATGAGATCCAGAGTCTTACTAGCAATATTAATTTGCTTAGCAATCTCTGTGTTCTTCATACATAGTGCAAAGGTAAGCTGCAGATAAGCTCCTGTACATTAGACCATAATAATAATACTTAAAATTTGACATGTCCCTACACCTTCTTCCTTGTAGTTTTATGAATACCGCTGCAGTACAAGTTGTTTTTCAAACCCTTCCCTGTTATTGAAGGGAGAAGAGGGTTGCCTTCATACTGGCCTGTTAACTTTCACTACTCACCTTGGCTGGTTTTGTCCATTCTTACTCACTCAGTGGTTAATCTCATGGAGCCAGCATTGGGTCTACCAAAAAAATAAATGCTTCATAAATATTTACTGAGAAAGGGCCTAAGGCCAGCAAGACCAATTAGAGTAAAATAATGATTAATTTTACTCAAAAATAAACACTTAAATTGTGATATAATCTTTGAGCCTGAGCACAGCTTAAGTTTGGCAAGGTCCTAGCAACAGTGTTCAAACGTAGTAATGTTTCATTTTATATAAATTATCTTAAACTATGCTTTTGTCATTATAAAAGTAGAGCTATGCCTCAGTTTTTAATTCATGAACAGATATTAAGATGACAATCCCTTTATGAGTTTTTTATTTATTTTATTTGTGTTTGTTTATTTAACAGATTCCTAATCCTCAAACTGTTGATCAAAAGACTGATCATAACCAATGCTGGTATTGCACCTTCCGGAACTATGGGCTTACGAAAAACCCCCAGGATCACTCCTCCCTGCCTGCCTCTTTTCTCTGCTTGCATCAGTGTGGGCTTCTAAAACCCAGGACTTGACTCAAGAAAATGTAATTTTCCGAATCAAACTCAGCATTCAGCTCTGAATAAGAAGAGTCTTCCAAGAATACAGACAACTACTTTGGTTTGCTTTTGAACAAAGCAAAAGCGTCCACCTGCTTCCACCAGCTCCACTCAGCTTTTGTCAGAGCAGGGTGCTATGGTGAGGCCATGTCTGAGCAGTGGACTCGAGCACTTGCAGGTTTCAGGCATGTGAGAGAAGAGAGGACTCACTAGAATTGGCAAACAAAACCACTCCTGTCCTACTCCCTTGGGAATAGGAGGAGCAGCGGCCCAAGCCCTAAGGGGAGGGTGCAAACCCAAGAGATGATTGTATGAGGAGAAAATGGAGGAACTGTTACACGTTCGGTACTAAAAACCATTTTCAGGGGATTGAAAGACTTGCTGGATTTCATGATGCTGACTGGTGTTAGCTGATAGGCACTTAAATAGAAGCAGGGGATGAGGGGAAGGACTGACTTCCAGTCTTCCCCTTGGATCCCCACCCCTTACACGTTGCATACAGTGACCAGAATAGGGAGGCAGAATTAAACCAGAGTGTAAGGCAGTGCTGGCTGCCACTGCCTGGTTACACTGAAATTGCTGGTTTTACTCCAGATGTAGTTTGTGCAGATGTAGCAGGAAAACAAGAAAACCTACCATCTCAGTGAGCGCCACGCTGCCTCCCAAGGGAGGGGCAGCTATGCTTGTATTTTCATGGTTAGAAAGGCACAAAATTATCAACTTAACTAAAACATTCCTTTTCTCTCTTTTTGCCTATCATGGAGTTTTCTAATTCTCTTTTGGACTGTAGTTTTGTTTTTTTACACTCTACCATGTAAAATATTTATTTTTTACTTTGGAGAATCTGTCTGAAGGACTTCATGGAACAGGAAGAAGCGTAAGGACTATCCACATAATCATTGAGTCTTCGTGACTGTAAGATTGTAAATACAGATTATTTATTAACTTTGTTCTACCTGGAACCTAAGTTTCGTATCAAGTGAGAGCAGGTAGTTGAGATGTATCAGCAAATCTCACAAGAAGGGCACAAGGAAAATCAGCATAGCAGGCTGCTCTTCACTTTGTGCTTAAATGATTTGGGATTTTTTTCTTTGTCTTTTCCAGTGGAATTAGTTGGTTGTCCATTTACAAGTGTTTTTAGGTTGCAAAGAAAGCCATGAGGCCTTTGATACGGTTTTACCCCATCACTTGTGCCTGTTTCCAGGGAGAAGGAAAGCATCTATGCTTATTTCTTTCATTCTTCCAAAAGAAAAAAATGACAAAGGTGAAACTCATATACAAATATTACCTCATTTGTTGTGTGACTGAGTAAAGAATTTTGGGCTCAAGCAGAAAGAGTTTAAGTGTCTAACAAACTTAAAGCTACTGTAGTACCTAAACAAGTCAATGTTGTACATAGTATAAGAATTCTTTGCAGAAAAGTATTCCCAATAAGGAAATAGCATTGAAATGTTAAATACATTTTCTAAAAGTTATTTTTTTCTATCATCTTGTATACCATTGCTTTATTTTTATAAATTATTTTCTCATTGCCATCAGAATAGATATCTCAGATTGTGTAGATGTGCTATTTAAGTAATTTATCAGGAAATACTGCCTGTAGAGTTAGTATTTCTATTTTTATAAAATGTTTGCACACTGAATTGAAGAATTGTTGGGTTTTGTTTTGTTTTTGATTTGTTTGCTTGCTCCCTACCCCCAATTTTTACTATTTGCCAATACCTTTTTCTAGGAATGTGCTTTTTTTTGTACATTTTATCCATTTTACATTCTAAAGCAGTGTAAGTCGTATATTACTGTTTCTTATGTACAAGGAACAACAATAAATCATATGGAAATTTATATTTATACTTACTGTATCCATGTTTATTTGTTCTCTACTGGCTTTGTTATGGGATATGGGTAAATTCCATTCTTAAATCAATACAGCATATACAAAAAGAAATTCCAGTAAGTAATAGTTAACATTCATAATTTCTATACAATTTTAAAAGATGGGAGTTGCTTAGAATACACAGTTGCTGGATTTGTGAAATAAAAGAACAAAACAAATTAGCCTACCATATTAAAAATACAGAAAAAACGCTAGCCTGCGAACCCAAAGGTCGCTGGTTCAATTCCCCAGCCAGGGCACATAACCAGGTTGCAAGCCGGGTCTCCAGCCAGGTCTGTGGCTGGAGGCAGGTGAAAGGCAACCATACATTGATGTTTCTCTCCCTCTCTATCTCTCTCCCTTCCCCTCTCTCTGGAAATAATATATTTTTTTAATACAGAAAAAATAGCCCACCCAAATGTGGGCCCCAAAAGTATACAATTTCATATTAATGTCATTTATTGAATCCTTTTCACAAGCTAGTTGTGTTTGAAAAAAGAAAAGCAATGAAAAAAGGAAAAAGCAAGATTGATGCATATAAATTCTCACTCCTGCATCTTCTAACCCATGAGTGATGGCACTGGGTGAGCAACACAATTGCATGTTGTGGAAAGGATTTAAAAGTAAGTTATGAGGGAGACAGTGCCCCTGAAAAGCTAAGCCCAACTACAGATAACACCTTTTAGAGAATTAATATATCTTCCACCAGAAACATGACAAAGACAGGTAGAAATCATAGAATGATACAGATACATGCACTAAAAATAAATTTTTTCATTAAGAGGACAGAATATTAGCATTAACATAGGCAGATCCTACATTTTAGGTAGGCTAACCACGAATGTAGACTACTGACCAATTAACTTCAAGGTTTAATAAGAACAGGTAGAATTGTATGAGTAGTTTAAAGGTCTGGCTTTGAGGTCCATTAAACACTAGAAAAGATTGAACAAGATAGAATCTTCCCTTGTCTCTCATTCTGAAAACATTCATCTAGGCTAGTATAATATACAAGTTTAAATTGCCAAATCATTTTATGGCACTTAGGTGAAGAATCGAAAATTAGAGTTGGTAACAGACTTTGGAAAACTGATGTGAAAAACTGATTCTTTGAAACATTTATTCTCAGTAATTCCCAGGGAAGTCTTGGGAGAGAATTCTAATTCACTTTCAAGAAGCAGACCAAAAGTAACTGAAAATATCAAGGTAGGGCAGAAAAACTGGGAAGAAGAGCTTTTTCCTAGGTATGCTTCATGTTGCCACAAGACTCCTTCAAATCAGCAGTTGTGTTGAAATAAAGGACTTAGTAAAAATTATTATGGCATCAAGGTGATAGCTTTTTCCTCCCAGAAGTGTTTGTCACTCCTGGTCAGGAAGACAGAGTAGGTAAATGTGCTCACCTCCTCCAACAACCCTATCAAAATAACACCTAAATTATAGAACAACCACTGTTCACAACCACCTGAAGACTAGCTGAACTACTGTTGAGCTATGTTATCTTACAACTAAGGATATACAGAAGTCCTGTCAAGAACTTGTAGGAGGGGCAGAGACACACAATGAGCAAGTCCCACACCCACTGTGGCAACTGAGAATCCGGAGGGATGTCCCAGCTGCGTAGGTCCCCCATGAGGATCAAGGGGTCTCAGCTCCATACAAGATTACCCAGCCCAGGGCCCCAGCGCTGGGAAGAAGGGTCTCCATAACATCTGGCTGTGAAAAATCAGCAGGGATTGCATCCAAGTGAGCCACAGTGCTTCCAGAATCCCAAACAGTTCTCTTAAGGGGTCCACACGCAGGCTTGCTCACAAATTCCTTGTTCTGGGCACAGAGGCAGCAGCTTAAAAAGTGCCATGGACTTTGGGAAAGGAACTGAAATGACTAGCTTCAGGGTGAGGGATGGAGCAGCAGGGGTCAGGGCAGCCCTCTCTGGGGACAGAAGTGCCAGAAGGCCCCATTGATTCTTTGCTGAGCCCTCCAACCACCCAGTCTGCGGCATAGACGGGCGCCAAACCTGGGAGCTCCATTAACCTGGCCAACACCATCTGCCCTGCCCTGAAACTTCCAAGACCCCACCCCACCCCTCCCACACTTCACAACTGGCCCAAGTTTCTTCCAGGGGCTTTTTCACAGCAAGCAGCCTTTCTCAGCTCATAGTATGGACTTGCCTAAAATCTCTCAAAGGTCCATCAAAGATCTATAAACCCCAAACAGGCAGCAGCTGGCCTTGGCATGCCCTACACCACTTGCTAAGTAGCTTTAAGTCCAGAAAAAGCAGCAACCATTCTCAACTTGCATTGTAACCCCCTTCAGGTGGCCCTAAGCCTAACATAGGTTATAGCCAGCGTTGGCTTGGTACATAGCTTCAACTAAGTGGCCACAAACTCAGCAAAAGTGGTGGCTGATCTCAGCCCCCATTGAGGTGCCCACCAAAGGGTACCAAGCTCAGCACTAGTGGCAGCCAGCCTTGGTTCTCCGCATAGCCTCTCCTAAGTGCATCCAAGCCCAGCCCAAGCAGCAAAAATCACACATCACTTTGTAGCTCTGATAAGGTGGCCCCAAGCCAAAATACAAATGATAGCTGACATTGCTCGGCACTGGACCTTGCTCCTAGAGGCACAGAATTCACACACGTAGTGGCTGGCTTTGATTAACACAAGAGCACCCCAACCAGCTCGACAAATGACCCACTCGAAAGGGCTGACTCAGCTGGCACCAAAGCCTAGCTAAAGCAACTCCTGCTCTGCGGGACCAGCCCCTGGAAAACTGCCTATCCTCTGCAGTCACAGCTTGTCCTCACAGTGAGTCAGCCTGAGAGTCAATCCCACCCACTGACATGCCAACAGCAATCAATGCTCAACTACAACAGGAGGGCACTCCAGCTCTCGTGAACAGGTAGGCTGCACCACTGGGCTTCACAGGACACCTACTACATAAGATCACTATGCCAAGACTGGGAGACATAGCAAATCTACTTAATATATACAAAAAAAAAAACACGGGAGGCTGCCAAAATGAGGAAACAAAGAAACATGCTCCAAATGAAAGAACAGGACAAAATTCCAGAAAAGAACTAAACAAAATGGAGACAAGCAATTTACCAGATTCAAAGTTCAAAACATTGGTCACAAAGGATGCTCTATGAACTTAGGGGAAGAGCAGATGAGCTCACTGATAACTTCAACAAAGAGGAAACATGAAAAAAGAAGACAGATGGATGTAATACAACAACAATAAAATTTAAAAAAAAAGAAAAAGAAAAAAAAAGACAGATAGAAAGCATTAACCCTGACCACGTAGCTCAGCTGATTAGACCATCATCCCAATACACCATGGTTGTGGGTTCAATCCCCAGTCAGGGAACAAATGAGAATAAACTAATGCATATCATGAATAAATGGAACAACAAATCAATGTCTCTCTCTCCCTCGCTCCCTCCCTAACTTCCTATCTCTCTCTCCCTTGCTTTCTCTAAAATCAATAAACTTTTTAAAGTTTTTTAAAGAAACATTAAAAAAAAACAGAATTGAAGAACACAATGATGGAAATGAATACATTAGATGGAATCAACAACAGATTAGATGGAGCAGGCGACTAAATCAGTGATTTGGAAGACAAGGTAGTGGGAAATGCCCAATCAAAACAGGAAAATAAAATATAATTTTAAAAAATAAACATAAAAAAGACCTCTGGGATGACATCAACCATACTAACATTTGCATCATAGAGATGCCAGAAGAAGAATAGAGAAAAAAGGATTGAAACCCTATTTGGAGACATAATGGCTGAAAACACCCCTAAATCTAGCAAAAGGAAATAGATATACAAGTATAGGAAGCACAGAGATTCCCCAAAAAGATGAACCCAAAGAGGCCCACATCCAGATACATCATAATTAAAATGTCAATGGTTAAAGACAATGAGAAAATTTTAAAAGTAGCAAAAGAAAAGCAATTTGTCACCTACAAGTGAACTCCCATAAGACTGTCAGCTGACTTCTCAACAGAAACTTTGCAGGCCACAGGGCATGGCACAAAATATTCAAAGTGATGATAAGCGAGACCTACAACCATGATTACTCTACCCAGTAAGGGTATCATTGAGAATTGAAGGAGAGATAAAGAGTTTTCCAGATAAGAGAAAGCTAAAGGAGTTCACCACCACTAAATCAGCATCACAAGAAATAGTAAAGGGACTTCTTTAAGTAGAAAAGATCAAATATATGAGTAAGACAACATGAAAGAAAAGATTACCACTGACAAAGGCAAACAGTAAAACCATTAGATCAACCAACTATAAAGCTAGCACAAAGGTTAAAAAGAACCTTTTTAACACACACACACAAAAAAGAAGTAAAAATAATGACAAAAACAAACATGAAGGTAATGAGTAAAAATGACGGTAATTTTAGAATGTGTTTTTACTAAAGCAAACATCAACTAATATACATAGACTGCTATAAACAAAGGTTGGTGTGTATAAGACACATAATAACCACAAAAAAACTCTACAAGATATAAGAAATAAAAGAGTATAAGGAATCCAAACAAAACACTATAAAAAGTAATCAATATAGAATAAAAGAGAGTAAGAGAATAAGGTACAGAGAACTACAAAAATAATCAGAAATAATAAAATGGAAAAACTACATACCTTTCAATAATTAATTGTAAATGCTCCAATGAAAAGACATAGAGTGGATGACTGGGCAGGAATTAAAAAAACAAGATACATGTATATGCTACCTATAAGAGACCTAGTTAAGATTTTAAAATATATACAGACTGAAAGCAAATGAATGAAAATGATTTCATGCAAATGGAAACAAAGAAAAACAAGCTGGGGTAGCAATACTTATTAATAGATAAAACAGACTTTACAATGCATGCTGTAACAGAGACAAAGAAGGACATTTCATAATGATAAAGGGATCAATCCAAAAAGAGAATATGACTTTCATAAATATCTACATACCCCATGTAGGAGCACCTTAATATATAAAGCAAATACTGACCACCATAAAGAGAGATTGACAGTAAAACAGTCATAGCTGGGAAAGTTAATAACCCATGGGCATCAATGGATAGATCATCCAAACAGAAAACCAACAAGAAAACAGTGGCATTAATGCACATTAGACCAGATAGACTTGATTGATATTTTTAGGACATTTAACTCAAAACCAATAGAATATACATTCTTTCAAGTGCACTAGCACATTTCTCCAGGATAAATGACATCTCAGTCCCTAAAACAAGTCCCAAAAAGTTGAAGAAAAATGAAATCATATCCAGCATCTTACCCCGACTCAAGCATAAAACTAGAAAATCAATTACAAGATGAAAATTGCAAAATGTACAAACATCTTGCAGCTAAACAACATGCTACTAAACAATGAATAGGTTAACAATGAGATCACAGATAAACTCAAGATCTTGAAACAAATAAAACTAAAAACACAGTGACCTAAAATCCATGGGATATAGGCAAAGCAGTTCTAAGACGGAAACGTATGGCAAGCAATACATACAGGTCTACCTCAACTACACAATTGAAACCTTACACCTAATGGAACTAGAAAAAGAATAGCAAACAAAGCCCAAAGTGATAAAAAAAAAAAAAAAAGGAAGAAAATCATAAATATCAGATTTGAAATAAACAAACTAGAGTTTAATTGTCTAAATAACAAAAAGATCAAGGGCTTATTCTTTAAAAATATAAACAAAATAGATAAACTTTTAGCCAGACTCATCAAAAAATAAATAAGAGAGAGAGAAGGCTCAAATAAAAAAGAAGTGCAAGAGAAGTAACAATCTACATTACAGAGCTACAAGGATTATAAAAAAATAATACAAACAATTATATGTCTACAAATTGGACAGCCTAGAAAAAATGGATAAATTCCTGGAAACATATCATCATCTCCCAAAGCTGAATCATAAATAAAATCTGAATAAACTAATAATTACTAATGAAACTGAATCAGAAATCAAAAAATATATATATCCCAACAAACAAAGAACCCTGGAATAGACGGTTTCAAGGTGAATTTTACCAAACATTCAAAGATGGGTACTATCCTTCTCAAACTATTCTAAAAAATTGAAGAGGAGGGAAGACTCCCAAACTTATTTTCCAAAGCCAGCATTACCGTGATTTTAAAACCAAAGATATTACAAAAGAACCAAGATGGTGGAGGAGTAAGTGGAGCTACACCAACCTCCTCCCAACACCAAACTGGAATTACAACTTAATTGGGGAGAAATCATCCAGATGACCAACACAACAACAATTGGAGAGAAGTCTTATTACCACAGACAGAACAGAAGAGCCCATTCATCACAACGTGACTGGTAGGAAGTGTGGAGATGTGAGAGGCTGGCGGGGCTCCCACGGGCAGCAGCTGAAGGGACAGAGAAACATCTCAGCAGCCAGGGGCTCCACCTGAGAAGGGTGGGATCTAAACCCCCAACTGGGCTTCCCAGCCTCCAGCAACACAGCTGAGAGTAAAACAGCACCCAGCTGTGAAAAGCAAAAAGCCACCAGGTTTAGCCAGCTTGACAGAGAGACCGAGTTCTTAAAGGGACCACGCAGGAAAATACAGAGGCACCACCTACCCTGGGCTCCAGCAGAGGGAGGGCACAGTGGACTAAAGATACTTTAGGAGGGTTTGGGTCAGAGGCTTTAGTGGGGAGAGTTGAGGGAGTAGCCTGTGAGTCCAGTGTTGACCCATCCCCCAATCAGCCAGCAGACCACTCTTCTCCAAAGAGGGGAGCCTGAGGGGAAGCCACAGCCCCACTCATAGGAATTAATAAGCCCCACCCAGCAGTGCCTAAACCTGACCTCAGATCACAGGTTGATTGGATTAACAATTGGATTCATCGACCCTGCCCAGAAGTGCCTAAAACTGGCCAATGATCACAGACTGATTGGATTAACAACTAAAGCAGACAGACAAAGACAGTGGATTTCTGGTAGTCTCCAACTGGCTGACTAGGCCCAGACTGGGACACCAGCTGACAGTCACCAAGCACACACAGATCCAGGAAGTGAAAAAAGTGCACCTCTACACCACTAAGACAGTAAGTCAAAGCAGACCAAAGAAAACAAAACAAACAAACTCATAGATACAGAGGACAAATTGATGGTTGTCAGATGGAAGGAGGTTTGCAGTTATGGGTGAAAAAGGTGAAAGGGATTAAGAACTACAAATTATCACTTATAAAAATAGTCACAGGGGTGTCAAGTACAGGATACGATATAGAATCAATAACATCATAATAGCTATGGTGTCAGATGGTCATTGGACTTATTGGGGTTATCACTTCATAAGTTATATAAATGTGTAGTCACTATGTTGTACATCTGAAACTAATACAATATTGCATATCAACTGAATTTAAATTTTAAAATATCCCTTTTTAAAGAATCTCTTTATTTGAGGACAGCAATATCCAGGTTATTTTTCTAGGCCTTATCTTTCATTCCACTTATTACAATATAACTGACTTGTTAATTTCTATAATATTGGAAATTTGCCTATCAACTTTATTGTTGAGAATTACACTTTTTCCTTGTAATACCTTCTTTCTTCTTAGAGAAAACATTGTAATTGCTCTCCAAATTCTACCACTGACTTTTTCATGTATGACTTTATTAATATTTCTCCTAATTATGCCATTCTGTACTTTTTCTGTCTTATTATTTTTTGCTTGCTTCCTAATTATAAATTTTTTAAAGGATTTTATTATTTTCAGAGAGAAATGCAGGAAGGGAGGAAGAAAGGGAGAGAAGCATCAATGTACGGTTGCCTTTCACCTGCCTTCAGCTAAGAACCTGGCTGGAGACCTGGCTTGCAACCTGGTTATGTGCCCTGGCTGGGAATCGAACCAGCGACCTTTGGGTTCACAGGCTGGTGCCTATCCATTGTGCCACCAGCCAGGGCCTCATCTCTTAAGATCATTCAGTTTTCTGTCCCCTCTCTTAAACCCCTGTAACACAAAGGTTCACTATGCCCCAAATACCATTTGCAGAAACATTTATAAAGCTATAAATAAAATCTTTAAAAAAGAAAAAATAAATAAAGCCATAAAATTCTCCCAACCCCATCCTACCCTGCCCCACCTCACCACACCTGTATCCCTCTCTCTACATGGGACACATACACATACACACACACACACATCAAATATCACAAACACATAGGTTTAGAGAGCTAGAATACTACACAGAAGAAAGAAAGATGGAACTCCTATCTTTTGCAACAGCATGGGTGGAACTGGAGAGTATTATGCTGAGTGAAATAAGCCAGGTGGCAAAAGACAAATACCATATGATCTCACCTAATACAGGAAAGTAATGAACAAAGCAAACAAATGAGCAAAATAGAACCAGAGACATGGAAACGAGGAACAGACTGACAGGGAGTGACCAGAGTGGGAAGGGGAAGATAGGGAGAAAGAAGGAGAAGAGCTTAGTCAATGAACTACAAAAAATAAGGTGGGGATTGACTATGGGAGAGGATATGGGGTGGGTGGGGCAGGGGAGATCAATGGGGGAAAATGGGATAATGTAATACAACAATAAATTAATTTTTTTAATGAAAAACAGAAGAAGAAATCTGAGCTCCTTTGAAGGGCTGCTGGGCCAAAATGGCTTCTCACCTCTCCCCTCTGGTTCTTCTGACCTAAACCCTACCTCACAAATGATGGCACGGCACAGCATGCTCTTAGCAGCAAGACATATTACATCACAGCACATTGACGTCTGTGCATTTCATCACATGCAGCACATTGCTATTTTAATGTAAACTGAAATTGGAGGCTGGAAAAAGAAATTGTCTGTTGAGTGTTTTGAGAATAGTAGCTACAGAATTCTTCATTCTAAAGAGTAAAGAAAATTTGATGTAAGCAATCGTTAATATTTTCCAATATAAGTAGATGAAAATGCGTAAGCAAAAAATAATGCTATAAACACATCATTCCAAATTTCATTAAAGACAGCACAACAGCAGGCTCATTTTTTTTTTAATCAAAAATAAATTGGACTTCTAGTTCTAATGCCAACTCATCATATGGAATATTGACATAAAATTTTCTTATAAATTCAGGTTACTGACTTGTAACTAAACAAACTCTTTCTCTTAAAACAGTACCATAGAATATTTTCTTAAGAAGCTGATCTTTATTTGCTGCACTCTAAAAGGCAAACTCTAAAAAAAATAACAAACTCAAAGTAATATACCAAATAATTCATTGCTAATAAGATAGTAAAGGCTATCTTAACATTGCTTTGTTGGGAAAATTCATTTATTTCTATGGCAAATTGTACTTAATAGGCATTAAATTGGAGGGGGAAAAGGAAAGTCTGTCTGAATCACAATAAAGTTGTAACATATAAAATCAAATTCAAAACAGCATGTCAACTAGTTTTAAAACAGTACATATACATAAAATGTTGGTTTCCATAATGTATCCCTGATATTGCAATATTAGCAATAAAAAACAATGTTCCCAGGAATTTCAAGAAGGAAAACCATTGAACAGTAGTACAAGTCTCAAAAATATCAAGGAAATGTAATCCAGAAAGAGAGAATCCAAACATTAAAATCATTATTTGAAGAATGGTCTCTACAATCCGTTTGTTGAATTCAAAGAGTCAGAAAAAGTATAATTTAACCTAATATACCAACTTTCTTAAAGCACCCATCAGCCAGTCTTTGCTTAAGAGTCTTTACATTCTTCTGTCCCATCTTCAGTCTCCTGTTCATCTGCACATTAAAAACAACCACCAAAGTTGTTAGGCAATCAGAATAATAAAGAAAAATCATTTAGTCTGTACAACATTCAATCCTTGTACACGAGACAATAATCGCGTTTTCATTTAATATTTATTGGATAGTCATCACAAGCTACATACAAAGTTTACAGGAAAAAACAAAAGATAAGGTGCCTGCCTTCATTGAGATTATAGCTGGCCAAGAACTTTTTGGGTTTTGAGAACTAAAATGATTATGAGTTTGAAGACAGCATCAAAAAACTTTTTTTCTTTGAACTAAGTTTCTGAGAAGTAGAGGAAAACCAAAAGTAAATACATTTAAAGTAGAAAACTGATTACCTTTCATTTTTTCAGAATTATGACACTAACAGATATAGAATAGAAATATTCTTCTGCCAACCTTAGTAAGAAGTTATCAGAAAAGGCAGAATTAACCAGAACCATAGAAAAGAAGACAATGAAAGAGAATCAGGAAAAAATGGAACCCTCATACACTGCTGGGGAGACTCTAAAATGGTGCAGCTGACTTGAAAAACAGACTAGCAGTTCCCAAAAAGGTTCCCGTAAACCCAGCAATTCTGTTCTTAGGTATAAGTCCAAGAGAGAAAACATACAAGACCCAAAAACCTGTACACTAATATTCATAGCAGCATTACATATAATAGCCAGAAAAGTAATGTAAAACAACCCAAATGCCCATCAACTAATGAATGGATAAAAAATGAGGCAAATATCCATACAACAGAATATTATTCAGCAATAAAAATAATGGAGCATTGATCCATGCTACAGTATGGCTGAACCTTGAAAACATTATGTTAACCATGTGCAGCCAGACACAAAAGGGCACATATTGTATGGCTCCACTTGTATGAAATGTCCAGACTAGGCAAATTCATAGAGACAGAAAGTAGATTAGTGGTTGCTTAGGGCTGGGGGCTTGAGAAAAATGGAAAGTGACTGTTCATGAGAACAGTGTTTATTTTGGGGGATGAAGAAAATGTAAAATTGACAGTGGTAAAGAATGCACAATTCGATGGATGTAATACAACAGCAGTAAAATTTAAAAAAAAAAAAAAAAGAATGCACAATTCGCCCTGGCTGGTGAAACAGTGGATAAGGCACCAGCCTGAGAACCCAAAGGTTATTGATTCAATTCCCAGCCAGGGCACATAATCAGGTAGCAAGCCAGGTCTCCAACCAGGTCCATAGCTGGAAGCAGGTGAAAGGCAACCATACATTGATGTCTCTCTCCCTCTCTCTGAAAATAATAAATAAAATAGAAAGAAAGAAAAAAAGAAAAGAATGCATAATTTTGTGAATATACTAAAAACCACTGAATTTTGTTGTACAGTATTGTTGAACAGTGGCCAAAAAATGTTACATCCATATCCTATCCCTGAAACCTGTGAAAAAGTTACCTTTTGTGCAGATGTAACTAAGCCAAGGATCTTGAGATGAGATCATCCTGGATTATTTATCTAGGTGGATCCCATATTCAATAACTGATACCCTTATAAGAGAAGGGAGAGAGAGGGAGAAAGGGAGGGAGAGGGAGAGGAAGAGAGAGAGAAGAGAATGAATGTAAAGGCAGAAAGGCAGAGGCAGAGGTGTGATGTGACCCCAAAGCAAAGAAGCCAAAGAATGTCAACAGCCCAAGGAACTGGAAGAAAGAAGCCTCTTTCCCTCTAGAGCCTCCAGGCAAAGTGTGGCCTTGCTGACACACCTTGATTTCAGACTTCAGACCTCCAGGACTACAAGATCATGGGTTTCTCTTGTGATAATCTGTTGCGGCAATCTTATACACATTTATAAAATACATATCAACAAAGCTGTTATTTAAATAAAAAATCAATGAAATAATTAAGGATAAATGATTTGTAGTTGCAGAGAGTAAAGGGGGAAATGTAGTAATATTGCCAACCCATGGAGAAGAAACATTAAATAGGATATAAAGGAAGTTGGGGTAGATAAGAAGTGGACCTCAATATACCACACCTAAGACAAAGGACGACAAGACCAGGATCCCAAGCCTTCATGAGTGCTATTCCTCCTACCTGGAGTGCTCGCCTTCTTGCCCACCCAGTAAATGACCACTCATCCTTGGAGACTTGACTTACGGGCCACCTCCCCCATCCCCAGTGTTCATCATTCCCTCTGCAGCACTGCCAGGTACTTGTCCTGAAACTCTGATACTTGTCCCAGCCTATGTGATTATGTCTGACCTGCTGTAATGACCAGATCATGTGCCTGAATTACTAGGAAGTAATTCAGATCAGTGGGTATGTTCTAGTCGCCTGATGTCCTAGAACAATGTCCTTAGTAAACAAATACTTTGGAGCCCTATAGCAGAGGTGGTAAAACATGGCCACACAACAAAATCACCCAGGCCCCATCCCAGAAACTGACTTTAAAAATGCTGATGCCTATGGCCAACCCTTAGAAATGCATTTAATTCCCTTGGGGCAGAGCCAAAGCATTAACGTTCTAAATCTCACCAAGTGATTCTAACCTGCAGCAAGGAGGTTGTGCTGCCTAAGGGATGGGCTCAGAATAGCTTAAATGCCAAACAGATCTGAAACAGATATCAAGTAGAAAAATCTAAAAGTCAAAAGTGTACAAAGTATAAATGATCCCATACTCTTATATGTGTTCCCAAGTAAAATATTAACCATGAAAGAGTACAGAATTCACGCTAGAGTATGCTTGCTCTCAGTGGCTCTGGGGAAGGTTAACCAAAGGAAGGACAGTGGAATTGGCTGCAGAGGTAAGAAGACAATCTGAAACAGAAAAATTTCATCAAAATGAAATTTAAGAAGAAAAGCAGAGATTGAGCTGATGGGGGGTGGGGAGATACCTTTGGACATTACTTTCATCACTATCATATTTGCTAGTATTTTTTACATCCCTAAAGTAGAGTGACTGGTAAGCCATCTAGTCCAGAGCTTCTCACAATTCAATGTGCATACAAATCACCTGCTGGGGCATCTTATTCAAATCTACTGGATAGAGTAGACTTGCAGCAGGGCCTGGGATTTGGCACTTCTCTTTTTGTTTTGTTTTGTTTTATATGTTTTGGTTTTTTTAAAGATTTTATTCATTATCTTTAGAGAGAAGGGCAGGGAAGGAGGAAGAAAGGGAGAGAAGCATTAATGTATGGTTGCCTTTCACCTGCCTCCAGCTGGGGACCTGACTGGAGAACTGGCTTGCAACCTGGTTATGTGCCCTGACTGGGAATCGAACCAGTGACCTTTGAGTTTGCAGGCCAGCACCATTCCTCTGAGCCACCAGCCAGGGCCTGGATTTGCCATTTCTAATAAGATCCCAGGTAATAACAATACTGCTGGTCCATAGATTTAGTTTATGGTCATGATCTTCAGGAATATTTCATTTTACCCAATTTGAATGAAGCAATGCAAGCAGAAGTCCTAGTAACTGATTAAGTGATAAGTACTACAATTAAATATTAAAACTTTCCAATTTGGTTGGTTCTCGGGTCTCTGATATCCGAAAGTTGAAAGGTTCTTCACGCACGGGGAACTGACCCGGCTGCTCCGTGGCTGTAACCATGCCACAAAATTAGTATATTGAGTTACACCATAAGCACAATGGATATCGTTTGGATTCCTATGAGAAAAAAAGAAAGAAGAAAAGTGGAGAGGCTCACGAACATTCAAAGAAGGCAAAAAAGATGACTGGTCTGAAGGCTAGGCTCTACCATAAATAGTGCCATGCTGAGGAAATACAAATGAAGATTATCAAGATGCATGAAAAGAGAAACGCCAAACAAAAGAATGATGAGAAGACTCCACAGGGAGCAGTACCTGCAGATCTCCTGGACAGAGAGGGACAGTCCTGAGCTAAAGTACTTCCCAATATGATTAAACAAAAACGAAAAGAGAAAGCCGGAAAATGGAAAGTCCCTCTGCCCAAAGTTCGTGCCCAGGGAGAAACAGGGGTATTAAAAGTTGTTCGAACTGGAAAGAGGAAGAAAAAAGGATGGAAGAGGATGGTAATTAAAGTCTGCTTTGTTGGAGATGGCTTCACTCAAAAACCACTTAAACATGAAAGATTCATTAGGGCAATGGGCTTACATTTCAAGAAGGCCCATGTAACACACCCTGAACTGAATGCCACCTTTTGCCTGCCAATACTTGGTGTAAAGATGAAATCCCTCCCTGGATGGTGGCACAGTGGATAAGGAACCGGCCTGCAAACCCAGAGGTCGCTGGCTTGATTCCCCAGCCAGGGCACATAAACAGGTTGCAAGCCAGGTCTCTATCCAGCTCTGTAGCTGGAGGCAAGTGAAAGGCAACCATACACTGATGTTTCTCTCCCTCTCTGCCTCTCTCCCTTCCTCTCTCTCTGGAAATAATAAATAAAATATTTAACTAAATAAATAATTTTTAAAAAGAAGAAGAATCCCTCATCCCTGCTTTATACAACTTTGGGTATTATCACCAAAGGTACTGTCATTGAGGTGAATGTAAGCGAGTTGGGCCTTGTGACACAAGCAGGCAAGGCTATTTGCGGAAAATATGCCCAGGTTACCAATAATCCTGAGAATGATAGATGTATAAATGCAGTCTTACTGGTGTGACAGCAGTTTTATACTCCCTGTAATTGAAACCTAAGCACCAATCAGAAAAACTCCATGTTGTTTCTGCATAGTGCAATACTACAACAGCTTACATGTCTGCAGCCATCAAGAGAACTATTTATTTTACTGTAAAGAACATTAAAATGGCCCAGTTTTACAAATTGGTTAAAAAAAAAAAAAAAAAAAACTCTCCCATTTGCCATTGTTCACTTGATACTACTAATAAAATGATAAAGTGATATTTCAGACATAAGTAGAGGAAATAAGTGACAGATATTTACATGAAAAGTCCACATCAAGAAGAACTGGATTAAAGAAAGTTAGTTTAAAATAACTTAAAAAGATACATTCATCAAATATAAATTTACTAAGTCTTATATTCAAATACATAAACACTAAAAATTTCCAATACGGAAGCTCTAATAATTTGATCAAATAAACTAGATGAGGATTGATTAAGTTACTAAGACCATCTGAGAAGCAATCAGCAGCCTTGGAAAAGTAATTTAACAAATAATAACTAGGAAGCCTAACGGCACACACTGGTTGAGAGTAACTCCATCAAAGCAACCAGTTAAGTATTTTCCTAAGAGCAAGCCAAAAAATTTTAAAGAAAAAAAAAAAAAGGGTCAGCTAATAATGTTACTATTTTTAGAATCTCACTGCTTCACTGCCAATCAGTAAGACAATATTAAAACAAAACAATCTAGTTTCTTTTAAACTACGCAGGTGGTATAAGCAGTAATATATACTACTGCACATCTCCTTCAAACCACTGCAACATCCTTCCCAAAAGTCAATCTACCTGCGACTTGGCTTCATCAAACAAGTTACAATCAAACAGACCTTTTGATAGGCAGAATTTCAACCTAAAGTGCATTCAGACTATATAGTTGCCATTTTGGGTAGAACAAAATGTCCTTGTCTGAGGACAAGGACAACAATGAGCTTTCTTATATCTAAATTGAAACCCATATTCCTCAAATACGCACAGCAAAATCTCGTGGTGTGCCTTAAGTTGACAGGTTGAACGCTCCATACTGGGGACTCTGATTTCAATAAGTCTGGCTAGGGTCTTAGACATAGGTATAAAACAAGCAAAAAAACTCCCCAGAAGATCCCAGTGCTCATCCTGGTTAGGAATAATGCTCTGCAGTTAGTAACAGTATTTCTCAAACTCCATAGAAGTATCACCAGGGAAACCTATTAAGTCCAAGTTCTGACTCAGTAGGTGTGAGAGTCGGGGCCTAATGAGTCCTCAGTGATGGGCCACACTTAAAGCAGCAAAGGCTTTTAACAGAGGATGGAGATCACAGGGTTCCCAAGGGCCAGGAACATTAAGTAGAGAAGACCAGATGGGGGCCACGTTTTCCCTGGGTATATGTCCCTTTAACGGGACGTCTGCTACTCAGCTTCCCCACTGATGCAAGGACCCACTGATTTGTCAGAAAAATCAGAAATCCGGGCTTTTATGGGAAGTCTCCTGATTAAATGTCCAAACGCCCTGCAAGCCAACTATGGCTAATCACTGATCTGATTAATCATTTATGTGAATTTTCTCATTTGGTCCTTATTACAGCCCTAAAGGGTAAATATTAAAGCCATCTTATCTTCTAGATAAGGAGAGAGAATAAGTAACTTGCCTAAGATCACCTGCTCCTAGCAGAGCAAGGATTCAAGCCCGTGTGCCTCACCCAGAGCCCTTGCTCTTAACCACCCGGCCAAGATGTGCTGTGCATGGGCAAGCATGGCATCCCTCTGTTCATCTGGGCATTAGCCTGGACTCTTTAGCTTTGCCCTGGGTAGTTAACTTGCTCTATGCTTTATGCTCTCACTTCCCATTTAGAGCCACCAACCATCCCAGTCTGCCAGGGATGAAGGAAGGGTTCCTGGGATGAGGAACATTCAGTGGTGAGGCCAGGATACTCCAAAGCAAACCAAGACATTTGGTCACCCTAGTTTTCACCTAGGGGTGTTATTCTAATAACAATCTTATTTGAATTATTTCTTGAATTTATTATGGAAATGTTTAAGACCAATATTTACTAAATGGGAAATTCCCATTTTCCTTGAAGACTTAGCATAGTTCTGTCCCGCTTCTTTACTCCATGGCTGACTTTGTGTCTTTTTCCACACTATTTTTATTTCTTAATCATATTTTCCTCTTTATTATACAAATTTCTCTTCACAACTAGCTCAACTGGTTGGTGGCAAAAAGCGAATACTGTACATGCATATAGATATCCTTTTTATTACCTAGAAAGCAATCCGGCATAACATAATTTGGTTAAGTAACAAACTAACTACAGACCTGAAGGGTTTTGTTTCTGAAGTGCCCGTGTACTCAACAGTGTCTCCGAGGCTGATGCCGTGAAACACTTACTGCCCAGTCTCCTCACACTTCCACGGAGAGGAACAGACAGCATCCTCCACACTCGGCCCCCATCCACTCTTCCTATGGGAAGGAGAGCCAGTTCTCTGATTGGTGAGTTTGGGTCGCTCAGCCCCTTCCTCCAAGAGAATCAGCACTTCACCCCAAAGGTGCTTCTCTGCTTCTCCGCACTGCTGGTCCCACATGAACAGGTCTCTATAGATGAGGCTTGATTTTTCACCTCTGCCAGTGACTGGGTGTGTATGTTTATTTGGGAAGGCACAGCATTGGCAAGACTGTTTGGCTGCCTACCTAAGACACAACAATCCCCTACATTTCATTAGCAATAAAGTGGACCTCCCTGATCTCTATTCATCGGAACCCATCTATTACCTGTCGATGGATTCTGATCTGGGTAAGGAAGAGAAGATGCTATTTATGGATCCCCTAGGACCCCAATAGTGAGGGAGTATAACACTAAAATTACTGGACCTCATATACACAGAAATTCAAACAGCAGTAGTTGCCTGTTTGAATAGTAAAGCATGAATATGAAACATTATATATTTCACATTTGAAACTTAATGTAGCTGTGAAGCAAATACTTATTTTTCAAATACCACAATGTCATTACCTTTGGTTCTATTTTTCAAGTGTTATCTAACTCTGCCTTTTAGAAGCACAATTTTATTTTATTTTATTTTTTAAAGAGTTTATTTCCAGAGAGAAAGGAAGGGAGAGAGGCAGAGAAGGAGAAAAACATCAGTATGGTTGCCTTTCACCTGCCTCCAGCTACAGACCTGGCTGGAGACCTGGCTTGCAACCTGGTTACGTGCCCTGGCTGGGAATTGAACCAGCGACCTTTGGGTTTCCTGGCCAGCACCTTATCCACTGTGCTACCAGCCAGGGCTAGAAGCACAATTTTAATACTTGTAACAGACCTAACTTCATCAAGGAAAAGAAAACTACATATTAATAATAGTTGTTATTGGAAGAGAAAAATGGTAAATAGTTTTCCTTTCTGTCTGCTTACAGACGTCTACTCTGAGTCACATTCACATTTGTCTGCTTCCTGAGAAAGAGCTGGAATGTAGTGTAACAGCTGAATACTGCTGCTTGTTACAGTTACATCTTTAAAAGACTTTTTGCCATGAAACCGGGTTTAGTATTGAGTTTTGGTATTCACTTTTGTAGAAAATATATAATGCACAATTTAGTATTTTAGAATAGAATTGATTAGCAAGTTATTTGAATCATTGTAAATACTGAAGTTAGTAAAAAATTTTTTTTAATTTCAATTTCAGATATACTAACATGCACTAAAATGATAATGCAGGACATAGTCCTTAAAGTTTTTTATGTAATAAACAGAAAATAAAATATGGTTCACATATTCACATCTATGTCATCTTAATGCTCCATACTCACAAGGGGTACTATGCCATCAGAGGCATGCTCTGGGGGGTTAGAGGTAAGCAACCACAGCCTCTTTCCATTAAGTCGCTTTAACTTCTAGTTTATTCCATGTTCTACTCAGCAAAAGCTATACATCAGTTTACACAAAAGTCAAGTCATACTTGACAAAACACTGTCCTAACCCTTCTCCTGCCCCACCCCACACACACAAGAATACTACTCAGCCATTAAAAAGAACAGAATCATCATTTGCAACAACATGTTTGCACCCTGAGGTTATTATGTAAGTGAAATACATCAAATGGAGAAAGATGAATACCACATGATTTCACACAAATGTGAAATCTAAAAACAAAAAAAACACACAAGTGAACAAGTGAAACAAAACAACCTCATACATAGAGAGAACACATGGTGGTGGCCAAAGGGGAAGGGAGTTAGGGGGAGGTGAAATGAGTGAGGGGGGTCAGTTGTATGATGAAGGGTGGTAACTAGAATTTTGGTGGTGATCACTTTGTAGTATATACAAATCTCAAATTAAATTATTGTATACCTGAAACTTACATAATGTTTCATACCAATTTTATCCCAACTTTAAAAAATATATATATTAATTACCCCTAAGAATAATGTATTTCATAAGAGTACTAATCACGACCTTGATCTCATATGAACATTTATAAATATGTTATGTTTGTATGCTCTTAATTGACATCACCTGTGACTCGCAAACATACCTCCATGTCCTGCTTTACTTTAAACTATAATCCTTTTATATTGGGATACTCAGTAAGAATCATTCATCAAAACACACATTTTCCAAGCCTTACCTGTTTTTGGTTTCTCTGAAGAGCTGAGTTTCAGATGTTGTTCTTCACATAAAAGGCTCACATTGATGCCATACAATGGATCATCCAAAAAAGAAGGCCTTTTCAGTCTTCCAATGCCAAGAGTCTTCGACATAAAATAGTCCTTTGTGTCACTAATAACCTTGTCATTGGAAAATTGGAGGCACTTCATGTTCTCCACTTCAATGACAAGAGCTCGTGGTACGTAACGCCCAGACAAGGCTTTGCTGAGATAGTAGCCTGTAGGTGGTTTGCCTTCTGCAGTCTCGGGCGTATTTGCATCTTCCAGCTCAGTGCTTTTGACTTTTGTTTCTGACTCCATTAGTAACTCAGAGAGGACAGATCCAGAAAGCTGGGGAAACTCAGGTATTACATTCTCAATGTCTTTCTTTTCTCTTTCTGAGCAAAGTCCAGTCATGGATTTTTGTTTGAATGTGCATTCGTCCAGAAGATGCCTTAACTGTTCCTCAGAGAGAAGTGATGTTGAATCTAACTGATGAAACAAACCAAAAGTTTTCAGTCAATTGATTGCATAAACATTTATTTCTGGTACTTTTCCAGTAACATCATATGCTGGAAATGCATATGATGTATTTCCAGTAAATCCAGGTGCCCAGAAATCTCTTACACAAAAGCTCAAATAGCAAAATCATTCATTTTAAGGTATCCAAAATTGCACAAGAAATATAAAACATCCCTGGAGAATAAGTTTACTATCAATCATATACTAAAATCCAGGGGAAAATCTCACAACGCTGATGGAAATGAATCACTTCACCAAATGAACCACTACCACTCTCTCTACACATATCAGTACTTGAAATGGAGGTATTAGGAAAGCACCTCCAGTTTTATAAATCATGGAACATCCAGCAGGGAAGTGAGCAACCACCTCTTTGACAAACAGCCAGGAATACTGCCATGATCTCCAGTAGTTGTCTCTCCTGGTCCCCCCACCTCTTAGTGTGAACTCCATCACCACCCAATTCCTTAAAGGAAAAACATCCCAGGCAAACTGGGCAGACTACACCTGTCCCTGGGGATTCACCACTCCTATGTCTGTCCACAACGTTCAGCAGACAACACCACTGAAGACAGAAACGGAAGGATGGGGGTGGTGCATCCTGAGTTGTGTTGTTGCTTCAAAGCTGGAGGTTTAGACAGAAGCCAGGGTCATTCCAACAGCAGTGCATTCTGCGAGAAGGATATGATCAAACACATTTACCCTCTGCTTGTAAAGGTTATCAGGGTTGAGTGTTTCAACGAAGATATTAAAGATTTTAAAACATTTTTTTTTCTTCCAGAGATGTTCTCAGGAAATGAAAATATCAAATGGAAGTATAAGGAAGGCTATATTCTATAAGGATTCAGCCGAACAGCATGCCAAATGAATTGCAACAATCTAAAAAATGAATGGGGTTAAAATATAATAAATTGTACTGAAAACAATTCCTTCTGTTAAGAATCAGCACTATACCTGATCTACATTGTGGACAGGCTAGAAAGACACTAGTCGTCCTTTTAGGGGAATGAATTGTCAAAAAATAGGAAGTGCCCATAAGAAAACCTAAATATTAATTGCAATGACCTTAATTTTTACTTCAACAAAGTAAAACAATGCTATTGGCCTACTTTGTGGTACACAGTAAGAACTAACCAAATATTCTGTATATGTAAAGTATTAGAAGGGGAACACTGTTACTGGAACTAGTACCGTCAATTCCTCATTATTGTGAAACACTTCTAATACAGCTAACAAAAAATAGTATGTAAAACAAATTTTGTATCATGTGTTTACAATATATCATGTGTTTTTAAATTATATTTAACTTTCATGAATTAAAACTAATTCTCATAGTGGCAAGTATCATTATGAGTTTGAGAGTAACAAGAAACCATATGATCTCACCCATTACAGGGCAATAATGAACAAAACAAACAACAAGCAAAACAGAACCAGATATATGAATATAATGAAGAGCCCTTCAGTGGGCAGGGGAAAGGGGGGGAGGGGGACGGAAGAGGCAAAGAAGGGGAGCAGTTTAGACAAGAAACTAGCATGGAAGAACCATGGACATGGACAACAAGTGGGACTGACTTTGTGGGGGAATGGGTGGGCAGGGAAGGGCACAGAGGGGAGTGAAAAGGGGCTGGATGTAATACAACAACAATAAAATTAAATTAAAAAAAGAAAGAAATTAGTAATATATTCTTAACAGTTATCTCGGATTCAGATTCATGTAATTCACCCTGAGGTTAACATACCTGTCAAAAAATAGGAATTGAATTATATGAGGTCTGTCTCAAAAGTATCCACCACGTAAACTTTTAATTATAGTGACATTGACTTGGTACTTTTGGGACAGATCTTCATATATTCACAAATCCTACTTTTAATCACTAGATGTTTCAGGCATCCAGATGTGGTACTTTATCCATTATTAGGAGCACTCCCTTCACCCAAGTATGTAAACCTGGTCAACTAAAAAAGAAAGGCAGTCCTTGTAAGTTTCTGGATACACTTTCGAGAAGTATTGCACTTAAAATACACTTTTAAAATCTGCTTATACAAAATAGTTTATAATAAATAGACAATTCCTAAGGATTTAGGAGGGGTCTAATAAGTGTAATCTTCACCAACCACCCTCATTAAAGGCTTATCATATGAAATTTCCAGATACTAGGAAGAAAACAATCCATACAGGAGTAAGAGAATGAAGAATTATGGAAGGGGGTCTCTGGTTGGGGTAAGATTGGTAGACTATTTGATATGCTTGACCACTTCCACAAAAAATAAGGCAGGTGGTTGACAGTTCTGATGATGTATCTGGCTAGATACACAGAAAATTAAGTAAAAGCAAAAACAAAGCAACTATGAACTCTGTGACCAAAAAGCTATATGAAAAGGAAGGTAGTGTTTCAGATAACACAGAAAATTAAGCAAAATAAAATAAAATAAAATAATTATTAACTCTAGAACAAACAAAAGTTGTACAAGAAAGGATACCATAGGATAGTACTTTCTTTTGCTTACAAGTAATATTTACACACCATAATATGATTAGTGATAACTGAGGTAACCAAAAATTATGATTTAACTATTTGAGGGGATAGGAGGAGAGAAAAGAGATGTTTAGAATAACAAAGGTAAATTCTTAGCTTTAATTACAAGAAGCCAATATTTAATTGATATAATAGTATAACACCATTATTAATATGAAATCTCATATCATTATAAACTGATAATTAAAAAGCCACCCTGACTGGTGGCTCTGTGGATAGGCCCCAGCCTGCAAACCCAAAGGTTGCTGGTTCAATTCCCAGCCAGGGTACATAACCAGGTTGCAAGCCAGGTCTCCAGCCAGGTCTGTAGCTGGAGGCAGGTGGGAGGCAACCATACCTTGATGTTTCCCTCTCTGCCTCACCCCTTCCCCTCTCTCTAAAAATAATAAATTTTTTTAAAAGTTTTAAAAAGACAAGTTATTATGAAACAATATAGAGGTGAGGAGTAGGGTGAAATCTAAAGGAATTAAAAGTGGTTGACTCTGGAGGACAAGCTAAGAGGTGGAAAAGGATGGGGAGAAGGAACTGCCGTTTTTGTTTAAAACATTTTATCACAACTTCTTAATTATTTTATTACCAAACTTAACATAAAAATTGACCTAAAGTATAAAAATAAAATTAACTTAAATGTATTCAAATTTTTAATAACAATTAATTAAAAAATAAAAATCTGAAATGTTAAAATAAAATTCCCAACCAATTTTATCTTTATTTATTTATTTTTTAAATTTTATTGTTGTTGTATTACATCCATCCCCTTTTTGCTCCCCTCTGTCCCCCTCCCCACCCACCCATTCCCCCCAAAGTCAATCCCCCCTGTTGTCCATGTCCATGGTTCCTTTATACTAGGTTCTTGTCTAAGTTGCTCCCCTTTCTTGCCTCTGCCTCCCCCTCCCCTCAACCCCTTTCCCCCTGATCACTGAAGGCCTATTCGTTATATTCATATATTTGGTTCTGTTTTGCTTGTTGTTAGTTTTGCTCATTATTGTCCCGTAATGGGTGAGATCATATGATATTTATCCTTCACTGATTGGCTTATTTCACTAAGCATAATACTCTCCAGTTCCATCCATGTTGTTGCAAAGGGTACAAGTTCCTTCTTTCTGCTGTATAAAATTCCATTATGTAAATGTACCAAAGTTTTTTGATCCAATCATCCACTGATGGGCACTTAGGCTGTTTCCAGCACTTGGCTATTGTAAATAGTGCCGCTATGAACATAGGTGTGCATAGGTTCTTCTGAATTGGTGTTTCAGGATTCTTTGGGTATAGTCCAAGTAACAGAATTGCTGGATCAAAAGGCAGTTCCATTTTTAGGTTTTTAAGGAAACCCCATACTGTTTTCCACAGTGGCTGCACCAGCCTACATTCCCACCAACAGTGTATGAGGGTTCCCTTTGCCCCGCATCCTCGCCAACACTTGTTGTTTGTTGATTTGCTGATGATTGCCATTCTGACAGGTGTGAGGTGGTATCTTATTGTGGTTTTAATTTGTCTCTCTCTGATGACTAGTGATGTTGAGCATTCTTTCATATGCCTCTGGGCCCTTTGTATATCTTCCTCAGCGAGTTGTCTGTTCAGGTCCTTTGCCCATTTTTTAATTGGGCTGTCTGTCTCCCTGGTGTTGTCACATTAGTTCTTTATATATTTTGGAGATCAGACCCTTGTCTGAGGTATCATTGGCAATTATGTTTTCCCATACAGTTGGTTCCCTTTGAATTTTGCTGATATTTTCTTTAGCTGAACAGAAACTTTCCAATTTGATATAGTCCCATTTGTTGATTCGTTCTTTGATTTCCTTTGCCCTTGGTGAAGTATCAGTAAACGTATTTTTGCATAGGATATCTGAAAGTTTACTGCCTATATTTTTCTCCAGGACCTTAATGGTGGCACTGCTTATGTTTAAATCCTTTATCCATCTTGAGTTTATTTTGGTGCATAGTGTAAGTTGGTGGTCTAGTTTTATCTTTTTGCATGTTGCTGTCCAGTTCTCCCAACACCATTTGTTGAAGAGACTGTTTTCACTCCATTGGATGTTCCTTCCCCCTTTGTCAAATATGAGTTGACCATAGAGTCCTGGGTTAATTTCTGGGCTCTCTATTCTGTTCTATTGATCTATATGTTTATTCTTATGCCAGTACCATGCTGTTTTGATGACAGTAGCCTTGTAGTATTGTTTGACGTCCGGTATTGTGATTCCTCCTACCTTGTTCTTCTTTCTCAAGATTGTGGTGGCTATTCGTGGGCATTTTTGGCTCCATATAAATGTTTGAAGTATTTTTTCTATTTCTGTGAAGTCTGTCATTGGTATTTTAATTGGGATTGCATTGAATATGTAGATTGCTTTGGGTAGTATGGACATTTTAATGATGTTAATTCTTCCTATCCATGAACATGGTATATGCTTCCATTTATTTGTGTCTTCCTTGATTTCTTTCTTCATTGTTCTGTAGTTTTCTGAGTATAGGTATTTTACCTCCTTAGTTAAGTTGATTCCTAGGTACTTTATTTTTCTTGTTGCTATGGTAAATGGGATTTGTTTTTTCGCTTCTATTTCTGTTGTTTCATTATTGGTATACAAAAATGCTTTTGATTTCTGGATATTGACTTTATACCCAGCTATTTTGCTAAATTTGTTTAATAGGTTGAGTAAGTTTTTGTTGGAGCCAATCAGGTTTTGTATGTACACTATCATATCACCTGCAAATAATGACAGTTTGACTTCCTCCTTTCCAATTTGGATACCTTTGATTCCTTTTTCTTCTCTCATGGCTATAGCTAGAACTTCCAAGACAATGCTGAATAGAAGTGGAGAAAGTGGACAGCCTCGTCTCGTTCCTGATCTTAGGGGGAAAGCTTTCAGTTTTTGTCTTGTTACGTATGATGCTGGCTTCAGGTTTCTCATAGATGGCCTTTATGATGTTGAGGTATGCTCCCTCTATTCCCATTTTGCTGAGGGTTTTTATCATAAATGATTGCTGCACTTTATCAAATGCTTTTTCAGCACCTATTGATATGATCATATGGTTTTTATCTTTCAATTTGTTGATGTGGTGTATTACATTGATTGATTTATGAATGTTGTACCATCCTCACATCCCCGGGATGAAGCCCACTTGATCATGGTGTATGATCTTTGTAATATACTGCTGAATCCAATTGGCCAATATTTTGTTGAGAATTTTAGCACCTATGTTCATCAGAGATATTGGCCTGTAGCTTTCTTTCTTAGTTGGATCTTGCCCTGGTTTGGGGATTAGAATAATATTGGCCTCATAGAAAGTGTTTGGGAGTCTTCCCTCTTCCTGTATTTTTTGGTATAGTTTGAGGAGGATAGGAGTTAGTTCTTCTTTAAATGTTTGGTAAAATTCACCTGTGTAGCCATCTGGTCCAGGGCTTCTGTGCTTTGGGGGATTTTGGATTACTTCTTTAATATCACTAGTTGTTATTTGGCCTGTTCAGGCTTTCTGCTTCTTCTGGGTTCAGTTTTGGTAGATTATACCTTTCCAGAAATGTGTCCATTTCATCCAGGTTGTCATATTTTTTGTCATAGAGTTGTTTGTACTAATTTCTTACAATCTTTTGTATTTCTGAGGTATCAGTTGTGATTTCCTCTCTTTCAGTACTGATTCTGTTTATTTGGGTCCTCTCTCTCTTTTTCTTGATGAGTCTGGATAAGGGCTTGTCAATTTTGTTTATTTTTTCAAAGAACCAGCTCCTGGTCCTGTCAATTCTTTGAACTGTAGTTTGAATCTCTGAGTTATTTAGTTCTGCCCTGATTTTGATGATTTCCTTCCTTCTACTTGCTCTGGGTTTTGTTTGTTGTTGCTCCTCTAGTTCTTGCAGCTTTGTGGTTAGGTCATTTTTATAAACG